>JAMZAV010002817.1:0-82968 GCA_024449915.1 Sweltsa coloradensis | reverse complement strand
CCCGAAAAAAGTAAGAGGCGGGGACAGCGTCCGCGGCGTACAAAGTGTCCCGAAAACAATTTGTCCAGCTTCGGATAAACGACAAACGTTACCCGCAAACTACCGAATCGCGGCCGTACACGGACCGATTCGCGATTTTGTCGCGTCAACGAGGTTTTCCAACTACGAGGTATTCCGAGTACGAGGTTTTCCACGCCCTCCGCGTAGCGGCTTCAAGCCGCGCTTGCGCGACTTGTTACTTGCTAATAGTAACATAATTCACTGATTACTACATTCTGATCTGACCATACACTGTACTGACAATACATACTGATCTGATAATACACACTGTACTGACAATACATACTGATCTGACAATACATACTGTACTGACAATACATACTGATCTGATAATACACACTGTATTGACAATACACACTGTACTGACAATACATACTGTACTGACAATACATACTGATCTGATAATACACACTGTACTGACAATACATACTGATCTGACAATACATACTGTACTGATCTAGTTTCCACCCTGAGCCTATAAGAAGAGATTGGAAGGGAATATAAACTCTACTTATCTTCCGAATGGGTTAGTTTCTTGAACGCCTATAGCATCTCAAAGAGGGGTGGGGGTGGGGGAGAGAGATGTAGCTGAGGTTTTATTGCGTCACCTCTGCGCTCAGATGGCAGAATGCGTAGAATGTGACCCGCATTTCCCGCTTTCAGGACAGTAAAACCGTGGTAATAAGCGAAACGCTTGTATTTCCCGACGCTTAGTGGGGCGTGGCAGCATAGAGATATTGTCTTAGAATAACAGAGAAACACAGCGATAAAATTGATTAAATTCGAATGCCTCGAAAAGAGAGCTCTATAAATCTTTCTTAGCTATAACTTTATTTCGTTGGCAAAAGGACATTGTTGTCGTTGTTTCTATACGTTTTACACACGATTGAGCTTAGTTTAATGTACGATTCCCCGCACTTTGTCGGTGACCGCAAGTAAACCAACCCTGTAAGACAGAGATGGAGATGGCAGCGTGCCATTGCCCTTTCTAGTCCAGTGCACTCTGAAAGTTGAAGCCAACCAACCCCCGAGGTGAGGTTTCTTCTCTCTAGCCTCTTTGATCTCAAGTCAACGGTGAACATTGGCAAATTACAATGCCAACATTCGTATCTATATCTACAGACTCCTCACCCACCGTACAATAGGTTTGGAAACAATGAAATCTGATGGGTGGGCACAGTTCACATTCTGAAGTTATTCGAGCGCAGATGTGGTTAGAGTGAATTGATCGCCTAATATAGCACACTGCGCAAAGTGAAGCACTCTCGTATAGCCTATTAACTGTTGGAATTAGACATTAAAGCGTTGTTCATTGTTATTTATTGTGGTAATTTAAAACTTTAATCCTACTCTTTACTTTAAGCGTCTTCGTTTCACTTTCCTTTCGTTTTTATTTTTATTCTAATTGTTTTATTTAAAGAACGTACATATTTTAAGTTGAACGTAAAAAAAACTTGCTGCTAGATTATAATTAGAACCATTTGTAAAAACTTACTGCCGATGTTTGCCTGAAATTTTTACAACTTTTCTGTGGCCCAACCGATGACCGAATGTTTTCGATGTATCATTCTGTAAAAAAAAAACTGGACTCTATTTGAACAAGTGTTTTCAGTGTGTTTGACTTATTATTAATTGACCTACCAATTAATTTACGTCCTATCCAGTAACCTATCTCGGTTTCACCACGTGTATTGTTGTTAACGGCGTGTTGACACCAGTGTCTTGGGTATAACCACGATCAACACCGCCCTGCCACGCTCGGCACGGCCACACTCCATCTTCCTCTCTTCTCCCCTTTCACTATCTTCAAACTCCATTACCACTGTCTAATCCCCCCCCCCTCCCCACATCGCCTTGCATTTGATCCGGCCTACGTCCCCCGGTCTTAAGACTCGTCTCAAACAACCTAGTTAAGCCGCTGCTAGTATCAGGAGGTTTATTTCCACCAGAAGATTCCATTCATAGTTCATTCTATAGCATCATTTCTGAGTTTACAGAAATCGTCTCCTGCGCTGACGTTTTATATATAGAGTCGGAAGAAGGAAATAGCTTGGTAGAGGCATACGTGAAAAGGAATGTGTGATACAGACGTACGCTTGAGAGCCCCTAGGTGGTATAGCCACCTCAAAGAGGGACCAGCATGGACTGTCCTTTTCGTTTCTTCTTATGCTATCGACAGATTCTGTTCCGGGGCTTATTTTACTCTGGGCCAACACGGATTACCAGAGCTTTCCTTTGGCTTGGGGAGTTGCCTCGTCCCTTATCAGCAGCTCAACGGCGGGAAGGAATCGAGTTGGACTTTTTTGACCATAGTTATCAGAATGTAAATTACCAAATGTACGTGTAATTTTTTTATATTTCACATTTGGTGCTAAAATATTTGAAATTTAAAACAAAAATTGTATAAGTCGCCGTCCTGAACATATTTTTTTATCATCTCCGTCAACGACTCGATTGCATGCATTCAAATCATCAATTTCTTTCTCCCCCTTCAATTCGTGTCTGAAATGTGTTGGAATATGTGTGCCCAAGCGACTCACGCGCTCCTCTTATAAGTTTTCAACGAGTTATTTGTTTATGTCACCGTCCCCCCCTAACGTGGACGCTCGCGGGTCGACATGGTGTCACATGGAATTGAACTCTTGCCGGGCAGAAACACTTTATCACAGGCTTCACGGTGGGCGGCGTTCTCCAGTGTATGTTGGCTGTTTATCAAGAAACCAATACTCTGAAAAGCAACGTGAGGCCAGGCTTATACGGGGCAATATCGCTTTTTAAGGGCAATTCGATGAGGAAAAAACTTTGCTCTTTTTATCGGCGGTATCGTCCGGTAATTGTTACAACTCGTGAACACGACGGTGCACTAAGAAACTAGACCTCGTTGGGAAATGCGAGGTAGAATGTGTTTTTTATTTCGACGCTTGTTTTGAATGAGTCAAATTGTGTTGCGAGTGGTGTTTTCTCTGGACCATGAGCGTTTCCTTGATAATAAATTATGTTCAGAATCACTGTCGCCGTCCATATCGCGCGCAAAGTATTTCGGGAGAAACACGCTGGGTGCTGTATGATCGGATGTGTGGCGAACTACGTCTCCCACACAGCCACGTAGTCCGTCACTCACTCGAACATGATATGTCCACTTTCTCTCGTAATGCTTTGCGTGCGAGAAAGATTATGTCGGTGATTCTGAGAATCATCTTCAAGTAGCGCACTGTCAGACTTTACTTCCTACTTGCTATATTTTACTGATGTATAAATCAAAACCACATAATTAAAAATTATATGTGGAAATTAAATTACTTATGCATTACGCGGTTGGCAATGTTACGAGTGATGGATATGAGGTTGTAGTAGTCTTGACAAATAACGTGAAGTGCCATTATGTTAAACGACCGCTCTTTGGATGTTTGCATATTCAATAAATGATAATGTTTGGTGTGTTTTGATAGATAGCTCAACGGTGAATTAAGATAACGTCGGTCGTGTGCGTGAGCGAGCGTTCCTCGTTCCCCGTGGTCAATACTTCGGGGCGTGCTTTCGTTAGTAGCCCTTCAATTTACCAATCATGTTTATTGAATATAATAAGCCAACGAGGCTGCCATAAACTCGACGATTTGTCACGTAAAATGTAATAACTATGCGTCGTTTTCAGGGTTCAATTTCCCCCCGTCAGTTTCGAACCTTGCCCTCGTCTCTTTCTCGCGTCTCTATCGTAGATATACGTATAATTATCTTACGTTACACGCTGTCGTAGAAAGCTATAAACGATTTCGTCACGTCGAAAAAGTAATAACATGTCAATTTTATGCTTAAGAGTTTTTTTGAACGTGTTCGCATCATTTCGTCACACGTTAACTATATGTATGTGTGCCCCTCTCCGTCGATGTAGGCCTTCATAATATCAAACGTATAACGCAGAGCGTAGTTGATTAATAAAGTTTTCGGCTTTCGCAGAAGGTATTGTTCGCGTAAGTTGTACCTATCGTATCTGAAAATTCGTTATGCGGGGAAGCGAAAAAGTGAAAGGAAATGGTAACCTTTTATAATTAGTGGTGGCATGTGAAGCTCTAGAGACTTTACCACAATACCGTCATACACTTTTGAGGGATCCCCGACCCAAAACTAGAACAATGCTCGACATGAAAAGGCGGGAAAGCAAAAAAATTATAAAAGAGTTAGTTAACCGTACTAGTTTGTAGCTCCGCTCCCCTCTTTGCAACTTCGTCCGTCCGTCTGTGCGTGTGTCACGTCTCATGACTCTACCATAATCTCCACCTCCAACTTGATGTGTTATAATTGTGTGTTGGTATTGCCCTTCACCAAGGATGACACCGAATGTGTTTTATGCCCCTGTGATCAAGGTTGCGGGGCTAGCATTTTTAAAAAGATGTATGCTTCGTACCCGGCACCTCCACCAAAACTTTGAAATTTAAAATGTATTTCGCTTTAAGTTCTCCCGTACCCTTGCCCGTTGATCTATTGATGTACTTTTTGTATTTTATATATATTAAAAAAAATCCTGTAGCTATTTTTTAATATCACGTGAAGAATATCACATGATAAAATATAACAATTCCACTTTAATACAATTTGAGTTTGCCAACGTTGAGCCACTTGTTTTGACTTCTTCCTACTACTTACTAGCGGCCACTGCGTGTACCCGAGCCAAGAGGCGTGTATAAGCCCTATAAACAGGCTCAAGGCTGCGCTATCGCTACGAGTCTTATGGAGCTTTAGCACGGCGACGATTCATGTGTAGCCGCATCACCTCCCTGTTAAAGTAAAGAAAGATTATATTTCGCTTAATGTGGCTTACAGTTTACCGATAATTGTTTTATGCCCATATTTATCTTTTATTTTATGAAATGATGCCTATCTAACGTCGTTTTGTAATAATTTGTACTCTTTTGCATATTATATTTTCATTTAAACGTAATAGGACCTTTTTTATTGTTGGCAAATTGCTCTTTGTTAGGATAGGTAGCATTTGACGCACCTGAAACTCTACATAGCTGTCAAGAAAGATGATCATCCCTGCAGTCGTAGAATGTCAATTTTTTATTATTTATCAAACATAAACATATCCGAAAACGATGAACTTTTGACTTTTTATCAAAATTGTAAAAACGTATTTAAATGAAAAAAAGTATTTTGAAGTAATTTTTGGGGAACGTTTGACAACTGTACACAAGTTCAAACACTGTGTCAGTCAGCCGAGCGTACGGGAATTTACCTAAAACGCGTGTCTTATATATCATCTAAATATTACTCCATTTTCTCCCCTTCGTATACCCAGCGCTGTATTGTTTGAAGCGACCAACTCAACTCAACCCTGTCCGTATCAGAATAGACAATATGAGACTCGAAGTTTCAATTTAGACACACAGGGGTTACAGCTCGAAATGGCGTCATTCATATTTTATGCGCCAGTCATGACGGTGGGCTCGTTTCTCTCCATTTCCTGCCTTCCTCCGTCTTCAAATTGACGTCTCTGTTGGTTGGTGCAATTTATCGCATTGTTGATGTGTCTTATGACATCTTTTCATTTTATTGAATACGAAATGCTCCTCGTTTTGTTTTGTTTTCCCTCGTTTGTTTTCATGAGATATGCTAAACGTTGCTTGCACGTTACATTCTTAACAATAACACCCCCTTCTTGTTACCATAATACTCCCCCCCCCCCCCTCCCCCAGCCTGTCATTGTCAGTGCAGTGGGTAGCCCTATTGTTCTCCGAGACACCGTATGAACTGAGCACCGGCCGGACTCGGGAGTCGTAGCCAAGTTCACGTCACTCGCGACGACCTTGACGTCGGGGAATCCACGCTGAGTGGCGCGTTTATTTCTAGCTCTGTGATAAACCGAGCAGATCCGATTCCCGTGAGTTCCTTTCTCCCACTTTTACAACGAATCCAACACTTCGCATGGTGTTACGTTCTCGTGTTGTTCAATAATGTAAGACTGCTTCGATTCCATAGTGATATTTGCGAGGGATTTATTTCAGATAAAGAATGACAGCTGTTGCTTAAAACTCGAAGCAAGCATTCTTTTCAGTGCATGGGAAGCGAAGGCAATACTCGTTTTCAAATCTTTTATAATTTTTCTTTATTAGTTACAATAAGATCATAATTGAATTTTAAAAAATCGAACTTCATAATGTTTTAAAAACATGTTTAATTGAGTGCTGAGTTATGAGTAATCGTGTAAATCTGTGTAAAATGGATTAATATGTTTCAGGTTGTTAAAAACAATCACTGTCGTATAACGTTTACAAAAGTAAGAGTTTTTAATTTTATTAAACACACTTTAATTTAATTTTAAATTACCAAAAAATTGTACAATGCAGCAATGAGTAAATAACAGTCACACATCAAATCTCCAAAACTAATTTTTGCTATGGATTTTAAGACTAGGCTCTGTGTTATAACTTATTGTGATTTGTGGGTGTTCATCAAACCCACACGGACCATATTTGTGTGTGTTTCAACCGCTAACTAGTAAAAGTGCGTGGTTTACGCACCTAGATCCGCAAGAAATCCCACGCTTGATTCTCCATCCTATAACGCGAGGTCTCCCGACTCCAAACTTGTAATTGATAGGCGGTGCGTGGATGCACGTCCTCTCTGCGTGCGTGGATGTCGGTGTACGTGCGCTCGTGCTGGGTGCGTGGACGCACGTCCTCTCTGCGTGCGTGCATGTCGGTGTACGTGCGCTCGTGCGGGTGTGAATGTACTCGCTTAGTCCTCAATGAGCTCCATTACATATAGGCAGGTGTATACAATTATTATTGTAGTGAGACCGTGGTAATCATGCAGTTATGGCATTGCTGCTTCAAATACAGCTTGAACGAATCTGGTATGTACAACTATAGGCTACTCGGGGATGAGCTTTATTTTATGTTATGTTATTTATTTTATTTATATCCTATTCAGTTATAAAAACTTATTTACAACTTGCAACGAATTGGTATTATATTGTAAAAATGTAAAACATAATAAATAAATAAATAAATAAATAAATAAGTTTGTTTTAGAGTCAATTTTGTGGTAGTGTCGAAATGCTAATCGTGCTTTCGCTGTGGATGGACACAAATAATGTAATACTAGAATACGTTATAATGAAATAAATGTTTCACATCTGTATATTAGATATTGTTTGTTTGAATTTGTGCGGACGTCTCGTAACACACAATTGTTATGCTTTTAATAGGTTCTCACAATAATGATATGTGTAGATTACGTGCAAACTTACAATTAAGTGGAATCTTGATTTAATAATTTTACACCTGTATAAATAATGTTATCTTGATTTACTTAACATGCTCACATTCAAGTATAACATTAATTAAATCTATCTTTAATTGGTTCGTGCATGTGCCTTGCCTTTACATCTGAGAACAAAGACTCGTTGATAATGTGCTGCGCGTAATGTGTTAGTTTAGTACAGGATATCCCCTGCAATATCAAATATTTCTTTAGGCTCCACTTAGTGTCACGAAGTGTGCCGTGTGTGTTGATTGATCACCGGACTTGGACGCGTCCTCTCGAGTCAAGCTTGGCTGAGGAGTCTCGCTTATAGGTGGCAGGCAGTGTCGTGACTAGATAATTTATTTTTATCTAAATAAAGATAACTCTCCAAAAAGTTGTCTAGATGAGATGAAGTGTAGAAAATTATCCAGATAAGAGGTAAAAATAATAATAATGAAGATAATTTTGTTTCGATAAAAGATAATAATTATTGAGATTAACGAGTTTTTTTGTTTTTTTAATTTTTTCCTAAACAAAGTTTTCTTGTAAATCGTAATATTTTGTCAGACTCGACATGTTGACATTACCCGGGTTCGCACATTTCTACTAGTAGAAGTATTTTTCATTTAAAAAAGTGATTAATTATTATATATTTTCTACATTATTGATTGTTCTTTTATTTAAGAAATGTTATCTAGAAGCTTAAAAAGTTTAGATAAGTTAAACTTTATTTTATCATTATCATGGAAAAAGATAGCAACTAAAACTTATCAAGATAAGATAATAGATAACGGATTTTATCTAGATAGGTTATCTAGATAATTTTTTCTAGATAAGTCACAACACTGGTGGCAGGGCACTTGCGATCACACTCTATAATACTCTTGTTTTACTTTTAATAAGTGCATACATACAGACGATGGAAACAAACAAAAATGCCATTTACATATTGAATGCTACAGTGAAGTAGAGCAAGCTGCATATCACATGAGTGCATCTGTCTCTCTGCCTCTTAAATAATATATATTACGCTAATAAAAAATAAATACAAATATAGGTAGCCATTTTTTAGTGAATTAAACCATTCATTGTACTCTTTTTCAGCATATACATCATAAATCACTTTGGTATACATATAAATATATACTTCTTCGTCTGTACATTTACACTGGGTATGCGAGCTAAGTGGTTCAATGGGTATCAATGGTCAGACTGACGGAACTATATTGAAACCAACGAGGTAACATCAAAATCCGCCTCCATTTCCTAGCTTCGTCAATACCGGATTGGCCTACCTATCAACGTTAATCGAATAAGTCAAGTGCCAATACTCATTCACTCACACCATCACCACATGCATGATTAGTGTATCCATAATTAATATCGCTCGCCCCAAATGCCCAGTTGATGTGATCGATCCCGTTCATTATAAGTATGTAGTAAATACGTGATTATGTCAATTGACAAGCAATTCCAGTTTATTGACAAGTTTCCCAATATTACTTTTCCCTATGAACGGAACATAAACCTGAATGTTATTGCCCAATTCTGCGATTGGTCTGCCTGATATTCGTTCTCCCTTAAAGGACAAAGGGCTATACGATTGCTCTCAAAATAATCCGCTCTTATCTTTAAGGGGCCTTGGGGAACCACATCTCTTCGCAATATTTCCAACAAGAGTGAACTCTTCTTTTTGAATTACGTCCCCTGGTTTGTACTGAGAGATGGCACTAAATTTAATTTGGCAAAAACAATCATCTAAAAGTTGTCAGCTATTGTGCTTTGTAGAAAATTACGGTCATATTTTGACAGGCCGAAAGAAATGTCTAGAATCTTCCTCGAGCTCCTACGTCCAAGGGTTCTTTCTTAACGGCCAGTGTTTGTTTTCGTTAACAACCATGTCAGCCCCGCGAGGCCTAGCCGTCAGCAGAACAAACTCGTCAACTCTTAATGAAAACTCTTCCTTCGAGATACAATGACGTCGAGCGTTCACTTGAGTTTATTTATTTTTACTCGTTGACGAAGTCATTCCTAGTTTTAATGGCCGCCGGCGAGGTGAATGCAAAGACAGGCGTATATACCACTCACACTCTTCAGACTCAAATGCCACGCAGAAATTAAGGTTTATGCCCGACCATTATCACTCATTGCCGCTTTTATGAAAATTATAATAGCTGACGTCGTAACTTTACCATGTGGTGGGTCTTTCGCTCTTTTATCATCAACCGAAACCAAATTGCACGCGCCCATTTCTAGTTTATTCTCGGTACTCAAGCAACGAGCTGCCGTATTTCACTGGAAAACCCGGCTCAACATTTCATTTTTTCACATTTTATATCGATGTGACAATATTATGGTTACAAAATTGAAATGAAAAATTGAAAAATTTTTTGGTGGAGGTGCCGGTTTGTACGTATCAGATTTTCTTTGAATTGGTTTTATTGATGAGCGAAGCGAAGACTTCAATTTCACTGTCCCCCAAAAAATTTAGCTCGGGTTTTTTTTTTTTTTTTTTGTCTGTTTGTTTGTTGCCCTCTGCCGGGCAAACGGCATATCCGATCTTGTAAAATTAGAGGAGACCTTCGAAATCTCTGTACTTAGAGGTATATTGTTTTTGGTACAATCGAAGAAATATTTCTCATAAATATTATCGTACTTTTAACGATTTTTTTTCGATTTTTAGTGTGATATTTTTGTGCCATTTGGGCCGATTCTGACCAAAAACGGGTGGGGCTACAACGTTCATATTATACATGGACATTAAGGTTATGGTGATGTAGTACCTTTTGAAAGAAAAGGTTGAAAAAAATTTTCCAGAATCCATAGAAATAAAGCTTTTAATATAAGTTTTTTACGGTAAATAATAACAATTAACAAGTAACAATAGAAACTTGACAACAATCACCTACAATGCATAGGCAGCAAAGCAAAGCACTTGCAAAAATAAAAGATATCCCACGCAAACTAAAAACTTGAAAAAAGCTCATCCATCAACGCGACTAAAAAAAGCGTTTGCGAAGCTTCCTAGTTTTTAAACATTTGGTGGAGGTGCCGGGTCGTACGTATCAGATTTGTTTTGAATCGGTTTTATTTTTACATTGGTGAGGTGCCGGGTCGTACGTATCAGATTTGTTTTGAATCGGTTTTATTTTTAAACATTTGGTGGAGGTGCCGAGTCGTACGTATCAGATTTGTTTTAAATCGGTTTTATTTTTAAACATTTGGTGGAGGTGCCGGGTTTTAGTTTTTTGTGGGGTTTTCATTATTTTTATTTTTCACCCTATGAAAGTTTGATTTAAGTCTCTTTTGTTTTTGTGCTAAGCTTAACTGTTCCAAGTATATTGTTTTTCAGACGTAAAACTGTGATTAACTCTTCCTATTATTAGTATTTTTTGTATTTTTTTTGTCTACCTACTTAAAGGATATGTCGTCATCTAATACTAATTTTGAATATCTTCACACTGTGATTGTTCGTTTTATTAGATTGCTGTTGCACTCTTATTTAGTTCTAAATCACGCTGTACTAGGATTGATACGATAGTAAACCGAACGAACATCTGTGTAAACTCTATAACTTAACTGTTAAAGAAATCTATGGGTTATGCGGCTTGTTAAGAAAGTAATTCTGTAGCCTGAAGTATTCATTATCTTAATCCTATACTTTACCTTTATAAATCACGTTAGTTATACATTTTCCGTTTTCCTTACTTGTTTAGAAACTCCTACTTTCTTGTAGTAACCGAACTCGATAGTGTTTTACGTGTATGCGTATATTCACTACAGTGCGTGCTCTAAATTACGCGTTTCTGGCCTGACATTTCCTCATTACCTGCGTGCCGGCTAGTACGGGCAGTGGTGTGCTCGGATATCCCGTCGCCCGCTCGCTGCTCCCTCCCTTCCCGGGGCATAACAAGCGTTTATGACACTTCAATTACCCACCGCCCTCGGTAGCGGAGGAATTCCCACATCGCGCGGGAGTTTTCAAACTCGGAACTTAAATTACTGCCGGCCCTCTTTCATGTCTGCATGGCAGGAATTTCACGCGCGTTGAATTATTCATTGGGATTAATTGAATTAAAAGTGGATTGAATTAGTTGTAATGAACAGGTGTAGGAGTGTTGGGTGACATACGTCATGCGACAACCTGTAACTGAATCAAGTAGGAGTTAAGCTCTATCATCACTTTCCTGTCCGTTTGTCCGTGTGTTGTCACGTCTAAAAAGTGTATATTGAACAAAACAAGCAATCCAAACGTGACCTTCGGCGACGTTTTTTTTTCTTCTAAAATGCCACGGGATATTTTTAGTGACCTCAGTCACGATTTATATAAATCTAGCACCTCCAACAACCTCGAACGATTTAAAAACGATCTTTTATAACCGTTAGCTTTTCTTCCCATTTTGTGTTCTCCCGTACTCGTGCTTTCATACTAAATATTTTGGCAATATCTTTGCGAACGATCCTTCCGCTTTTCTAATATCGGCTCATCTTCATTCTTTGAAGATTTTTATTTGTTTGCATTTATTGGATGAGCGAAGCGAAGATTCCATTCTACTACACTGGAGAAAAAAATCCGGAATGTTTTTTTTTTTCTTTTTTTTTCTTTTTTTTTGTATTTTTGTCTGTTTGTCCGCACGATTCCGGCTAAACCGATACTCCGATTGAGATGAAATTTTATGGAGGCCTTCGAAATGTCTGAACTTAGAACTGCCACGTTTTTGAGCGCATCGGAAAAATTTCTCATGAAATCGCAATCTTACGATTTTTTTCGATATTTTAAAATTTCTTTGACTTTAACACCTACATGCTTATCCGATTTTAATAATTTTGCACAGTACCTTTATTTATGAATTTAGATATTCTTGTGAAATTTGAGCTCAATTGAAAATATTTATCATAAAATCGAATTTTACGGTTTTTTCTTTTTTTAAACAATTCTTT
Source organism: Sweltsa coloradensis (assembly GCA_024449915.1). Classification (NCBI taxonomy): domain Eukaryota; kingdom Metazoa; phylum Arthropoda; class Insecta; order Plecoptera; family Chloroperlidae; genus Sweltsa; species Sweltsa coloradensis. The sequence goes on along the minus strand of JAMZAV010002817.1, from coordinate 70,722 downwards.
GACTTATAACACCTACATGCTTTATCCGATTGTATATTTTTTCGCAGAACCTAATTTATGAATTTTATATTAGTGTTAAATTTGAGCGCAATCGAAAAATTATTTCTTACAAAAATCGCAATTTTACGATTTTTTTAACAATTACGATTATAATTAAAATTAAAAGTTAATTTTATTTAATTTAATTTAATTTATTAAATTTAAAAATTCAACTTAGTAATGATTTTTCCACAGAACAACAGAAATTCGCTACTACACATGGCAGCTCATGCACCATTACGCTCATCACACGCGGCGGACTTAAGCGTTTTCCTAGTATTTTTAATGAAAGTTATGAAACCAAATTAATTTGAATAAATTTAATTGAATTGTATTCCCGGAACAATTTATCCTTGAGCTCAGAAAATAAGCGAGCAGTTTCATTCAGAAGTAAAGCAATTGCATGCCCTCGGCACCGCACGATAAAATATATACACTCTCTGTAGCAAGAGAAAGAGAGAGAGATGAAATATTAAAACTGAACGTAATTATATTTACATTTTACACACTCCCTGTTTGCACTTGCACACTTGATCTTGATTCGTGTGCATAGGTCGGTGTCCGATCGACAGAGTATGACTGCCTGTGCGTGATGTTTACCATACAATGATAGTTGCATGCTCAGCTCGAGCACGGACGTAGCATTCTTGCAAGTGGATTAGAAAGGAGAACGTTATTGAAACTTGCATGAAGTGATTTTACAAAAAAAAACAGCATATTGTAAATTCAATCTTTTTTCAACAAACACAGACGATGGCCACAGTGGTCCAGCGTACGAACATTAACTCAACTACTACTAAAAATGAAAAGATTACAATTTTGTAAAATCACAATGTGTACTGTTAATTTTATAGTCACAAGAGTTCATTGTAACGTTTCATAAAACCGTCTAGGAGATGGAACTCTTTTATATTAAATTCATAACAACTTTACGCCATCAGGTTATTTGTTTGACGGAAGTGGATAATAATTTCCAAAACGTGGTTTTGAATTTATTATCAAAGTGTTTTATCCACCAAACGGTCTCGTTACACGTTGTTGAATGTTTATCTTAAATAATGTATTGATTATTGTGCAAAGAGTCTGGTTTTATGACTTCTGAAGTATATACATAAACCTTGAAAGAACATTCCGTCCAGAAAAATTGTTTTAAATAATCCCGTCGCTTTCTTTCCCAACCGTTTGGGAATCATTAGTTAAGCAATTACCAACGTACGCACTATGGTTGTGCAGCTTATTCCCGCTGCCACTCATGTAAATTTGTTCCTAGTTTCCATGTTTAAACGCGTTTGTTTGCCATACCGCTGTCACGCACGCATCAAACATCCCCCGTCACATTTGTATTCAGCTAATATAACTGGGGTACATGCCCCCTGCAGCATGCTCCGCCTAGCTGTATCTCATTTCATCAGTGTTGTGATGTGATGGACAGCCCAACTTCACGTGGCGTCGTCAACTTTACGAGTAATTGGGTTAATTCAACTCAAAAACATTTTTGGTGAATGTTGGGGGTGCGTTTTTTGGTCTTTTACTACTTGTAATTCTAGGGTGATATTGTACGTTTTGGTATGGAGATGTTATATTGTTGAGAAAGTTCTCCGTGTGTCCCACTAATTTAGTAAAGGCGAATGTGTTGACGAATACGTGCACCAGTTGTTTTCACTAATGATAGTACTATTCAGGAATTGCTAGATACAAATAACTTTATGTGGTTTTATAGTAAACAAATTTATTTGTACCCTCCAAGTCAGTTTTGCACTAAACTAAACTAAACTAAACTAGAACTAAAATGTGCTGTGCTTCAAACTTAGTTACATTTCTAGAAAATATCGGGTTTAAAGATTGTTATCGGGTTATACCTTCTTGAATAACCTTCAGTACCACCTTCATACCTCAATTTTATTTATTAGTTCGGAAAATATTTAAGACATGTTAATCCTTAAATATCATGGGTAAGATGATGCTTAGGTTAGCTTGTATACTGGAAGCATCTTAAGAATGCGGATAATAAATGATTAATGAATACCAACCATCTAAGAGTGAAGCGTGGTTTTGATTGGCCTTCAAACAATAACATGACAGATCACCCATGCGCGTGAGCCCTGTGAGCCCATGGTTGAGCCGCTCTAAGGCGACAGAGGATTGTGGTACAGGGAGAGATGGCCGACTCCCCGCAGGTCTCGTAATTAAATGAGATCCCGCTAAAGCTATTTCCTGGGGCGCATGCCATACCGACGAGTAGATTAAGACGGAAGGGAGAACACTTAGCCAGGGACAAAGTAATAATCACACTTCCTTAACTGGGGTAGCGTATTGTGCAACTTCGGGGATTCAGATTTAGAAGTACATTCACGTGCAAAATTAATTTAATACGAGTTTAACAGTGAATTTACTCCACATTTAATTAAGAAACAAGGAAGTACGCCTGGTTGTTACATTGAATGTGTCAAGGCCATTTCAAGCAGTAATTGTGGTTGTGGACGCTTATGCATATTTAAATTGAACGCGGTTTAACAATGAATATTATTTCTAGGGCCAGGATATTTAAAGGACACCACCTTTTCTACATGGTGTATCCATGTATAGAAAATAGTTTGAATTTTTTTGTAATATTGTACTGGTATGATACCCATGCGTTTTTTGGATGAGCGTAGCGAGCGTAGCGAGCGAAGCGAAGATTCCATTTCACTACACTGGAGAAAAAAATCCGGAATGTTTTTTTTTTCTTTCTTTCTTTTTTTTTTTGTATTTTTGTGTGTCTGTGAACACGATTCCGGCTAAACCAATAATCCAATCGCGATGAAATTTTATGGAGGTCTATGAAATCTCTGAACGAAAACTGCACGGAGGGAAAAATCGATCAAAAAATTATTTCTTATGAAAATCGCAATTTTAACGATTTTTTTCGATTTTTGAAAAATTTCTTCTACTTATAACACCTACATGCTTTATCCGATTGTCATGATTTTTTCACAGAACCATAATTTTATGAATTTATATATTCGTGTGAAATTTAAGCGCAAAAAAATAATTATTTCTTATGAAAATCGCAATTTTACGATTTTTTAATTTTTTAAATTACTATTTAGTAAAAAAATTAAAAAATTAAAGTTGTTTTTTATTTAATTTAAATAATTTAAAAAAAATCTTCAACTTAGTAATGATTTTTACACAGAACAACAGAAAATCCGCATAACACGTGGCAGCTCAATACACCAATTACGCTCATCCAACAACGCGGCGGGACTTAAGCGTTTTCCTAGTTTTTATGTTAACTGAAATTGTTTTCTGTATTTTTTCTCTCGAAATATATGGGTCCTGCTTTGACCTTTATTTTATTTATTTATTTTGTCCTATTTTGGTAAAAAAGAGACATGCTTATATTTGGAGGTGGGCAAGTCAAGTTTTCCAAGCCAAATATGGGGAAATTACAAAATCTTAATCTGTGCAATGAAATGGTTTGCTAGGTCCTTCCTTTCTGTATTTTAATGATTGAATAATATACTTAAACTAGGAAAACGCTTAAGTCCCGCCGCGTTGATGGATGAGCGTAATTTTTTTAATCGAAAAAAGCGTAAAATTGTGATTTTTTAATAGATCATTTTTCGATTTCGCTCAAATTTCACACGAATATATTAACTCATAAAATTAAAGTTCTGTGAAAAAATCATTACAATCGGATAAAGCATGTAGGTTTTATTCGTCGAAGAAATGTTAAAAATTGAAAAAAAATCGTAAAATTGCGATTATCATGAGAAATAATTTTTCGATTGCACTCAAATTTCACACGAATATATTAATTCATTAAATTAAGGTTCTGTGAAAAAATCATTACAATCGGATAAAGCATGTAGATGTTATAGGGCGAAGAATTTTTTTAAAAATCGAAAAAAATCGTAAAATTGCGATTTTCATGAGAAATAATTTTTTGATCGATTTTCCCCCCCGTGCAGTTCTTCGTTCAGAGATTTCACAGACCTCCATAAAATTTCATCGCAATTGGAGTATTGGTTTAGCCGGAATCGTGTTCACAGACACACAAAAATAAAAAAAAAAAAAAAAGAAAAAAAAAAAACATTCCGGATTTTTTTCTCCAGTGTAGTGAAATGGAATCTTCGCTTCGCTCGCTACGCTCATCCAATTATTATTCACCTTCAAACACATTTACAAATGTAGTTAACAATAAACTTCTGTAACTCTTCAATAACTGAAATTTCAACAAAAAGGTGTACATCAATTTGTCAATGTTTTGTTGTTGTTTTGTTATGTGTGATTGGTATTTGCAGTTGTTTTTATTGATATGATAAGTATAATGCGTGTATATAACATCTGTTACAATTTTAAATCTATGCCTACAACAATCATTATTATTTGCGTCTCCTATGGTTTAGTGAATAAATAGCGTTTAGATTGCCTCACCAGGCTTTGAGCCCGCGTGTACTAGATGTCAAGCTGTACTATTTGTTCTTAATTCGCGTACTTCTATTATAGCCGCGGGTAACGACCCGATTGCTCAATAGATCACTTCGCTCATTTGGTCTCGTTAACCTACACTCCACAGCTTCTCATGCTTCTCATTTATCGCAGGGAATTTTAACTGTCCAATTCGCCTATATAAGTTATCTATCGTATTTTGTGTTGAGACGTCTAACGTGGAATATCTCACGCTCAGAGAATTTTTTCTTTATGCGATATTGGTTTCTACTGAATAGCTTTAGATTTATTGTAAACCGTGACTTTGCAGCCGTCATAGCAGTAAGAGTAAAGCCTATTGTGTCGGCTAGCAAACATTCACTTCTCGTACAACTATATGCGTACACAATAATGGAAACATATTTGTGTTGTGCTATAACGTTGGTTGGCTTAATAAGAATAGTATCAGAAAGGACGAAAACCTACGATAAAAGTCACGTTTCACAAAAGTAGACCATTTTGTACAGGGTTTTTATAACGGGGCCTAATAAAAGTATATAATTTTTAGTGCCGAGCCTAAATAATGACGCTGTATCTATAAAACCGTAACCCTTATATTTGCATTATGCAACAATCCGATTATTTTTTAATTATTTGATGACAATATCCGATTGGCCATGTTTTGACAGACATCATACTTCGCTATAGTACGTCATGGCAGTGATCGTAAATTAAGGTTGTCTACATGTTCAAGAGAATGAAAACATTTATTACGATTTTGGATTTCTTTGAAAAGTACAACAAATACCATGTTCTCAATTATTGGATTTTTTCCAATCAACAATAAACTGATAACTTACGACTACAGGCGCGTCCCCCTGTCCTTGTTTGAGATTTATGCATCGGCTGCTTCCTGATTGGCGAATTAGGTGTTAACGTGTCCCATCCCCTGCTAATGCCCCTCAGACAAGTGACGTCATACGTAAGCTGGTCGCTTCTGTGAGGCGCAGATACCAAGATACGCTTAGCAGCGAGTTTCAGATAATTGTCTCAAGAGTGGCGGAAATACAGAGATAATTTAGCTTTACTCAGAGTGAAGCTCCCAAACGGTTTGACGAAGCGAAGGTGATGACTTGGAACAATGTCGGGGTGTTTGTTTTTAATTGGTTTCATTTTGAGATTATTATCGGAACGTTTCAGGAAGCTTTTCGACTTGGAAAATGTATTATAATGGTCGCGTTGGCCGGGCCGAATCAAACTGATACACAAAGTATGTCGCAGTTGCATCCGTCGGGATAAATCAAATTGATGTCCTAAAAATGCGCTCAAGGAATATGATTTCATAAATATTGAATTGGTTCTGACCTCAAAATATCGAGATGAGCGAACAATATAAAATTTGGCCTATTTTCAACATCCTCTTTGCACGAGACACGTCAAGAATTCTTGATGAGAGATAAGCTAGTCACAACGATTTACTTGGACTACATCGAGTATATGCGGGAAGGTATGAAGTAAACCGAGGAGAGAATGTACTGAGAAGATTTAAATTGTTCCAAGCTGCGGCGCCGGTTATACAGTTGAACGGGAGGTGAAAAATATGGGTAATAGATGACGAATGTACAGAGAAGGGAGTTGAGAAAGCTTGGATAGTCTGGAGGCAACTCATTTACAACGTGACTTTCGCTAATTAGTAAGAATCACGACAACAATCTTGTTCTAAAGTTATGCTTTGCCAATACTAAATCAATGTCGTGTATTCGAAGTATGCATGTATTTGCAAAAACCAGCAACCTACTTCTCCCTGGTGCAATGCATCTGTAAACCTATAAATTAAACGCCCGATTGTGAATCGTCGTTATTTGTGTAACACGTGTCTCCACTCGATGGTTATCCACCCCCCCCTCAAAACATTTTCATATAAAACAGCAGCGTTCTGATTGAATGAATTTAGTCAGGCTGTTACCCGGGTGCGGTCGGAGAAGTTAACATGCAAACGAGACGAGATTGGATGGTTCGGGGTAGAGTTCCTGCAGTTTCCACCACGACAAACTGAAATACGGCCACTTTAGAGTACATGCACGACATGTGCGATCCAGGAGTCGACTACACATTTCATTTTAATGTCCTCGTTGTTTTATATGACCCCCCCCCCCCCCCCGCCCCGCACGCTTCGATCAGTACCACACGGATGTGATGTGTACTACGTACATCACCTCATTGTTTAACAACCCGAACACTTCACTCGTGTGACATCGTCAATAATGTTTTGTTTTGTGTTAACTGTCGTTTTTATTCCCTGCAATTTGTGTCTGGATAAAATACGATGAATTTATGTTGTTCGCAACGCATATACTGTATTACGCATGTTAATGGATGTATTTACCGATTAAAAACTCGCGATGTGAAAAATATATATTCATATCTCAGCGTTTGGAAAACAAACGGTTTCTGAATAACTATTTACAATAGATTCTCTCGCATACTGTACGTAAATAATTATATTACTCCTAAATTCAAGAACATGAGTGTAATTAGCTCGAAATTGAGAGAAATAGGCGTAAAACAAACAACAAATTGCCAATTAGCGCCATGCACATTCATCTGCGATTCTTCCTAACACCTTATTGACCTTAAAAATTTGTTATACACTCTTTCAAGCGTAATTATTTACGTTATTTCACACGGTCGTGCACATTTTGCAGTGAGCTCTTTATCCAAATCGGCATTTCAATGAAACATTTTATTAAAACATGTATAATTTAATTAAATTCTCGCTACTGGCACGTTTAAAGTGGTTTACTCTACAGAAGAGGTGCTATTCTAAATTAATGTTTCCGGAGGGCATGCATAATAAATACAGCTAGCTTGATAATGCGCTGTTATGCCGTGGACTTATAAACATTTAATTACTAATTACCGCCTAGCTAGACGGGAAGGTTTCAAAATAGACGTGATAACCTCCAACATTCCACACATGGAGCAATCTAGTTCATGTTCACTCTTATTAGGTCAAAAGACTTAGGCTGCCTAATTACAAGTTTTTTTTTTGTTAAATTTAAAACATGATTTATTTAATAAAAATCATTGATTTAAATCACGTGCACTTTTTCTTCGTTTGTGCTACAGACAGAAGCGTTTTAACTGACTTCATGCAAGTTTACCTTTAAAAAATATTGTTTAGATTTTCTGAAACTCTTATGAAAGTATTTGATCCGCTCACTCTAAACTCGACAAGTTTTGAAACACAAATCTTGTTATTTAAATCAATATAATTCATGTCTGATTTAAAAAATAATTAAATGAAAGAATTTAAATTAAATAGAGAAGTGTATTTAAATCAAATAAATCCGATTTAAATCAAGTAAATAATGATTTTTATTGTTAAATAAAAAAGTCTCACTCCTTACTAATTTCACAAAGTTTCTCGATTTCATTAGTTGGGAAACACTCCCGTCCGTCCGGTAATATGGAGAGCGGGTTCGATATACCTGGCTGAGATAGATTTTTTAATTTCTGGATTGATTTTCATGTACATACTTATACAAAGTTGATTACCATGATGTTGGATCGTCGAAGTTTATAAAATACATGAGAATGCATTATGAAGATTATAATTTTACAAAGTAGATTTAATCAGCGATAAAACACACGTATTTCAGTTGTCTAGAACCCCACTTGAAATTGTGTTCCTGCTCTCGATTTCCTCCTTTTTCCATTCATTTTTTATCGATGCAAAAAACTCCTTTCTTCTCCCAAGAAACTTCATGACGATTTCAAATTGCATTGGTTGACATTGTAAACCCTTGTGGTTGTTATTTAAACGAAATTAGTTCTATTCTTGTCATTTCAGGTTTAGTGTGGATAAAACTAATTTAATCAAGCTTGTCCGTGAGTTATTTCACAGCATTACACACTCGGAGCCAGCTCGTGCATGGTCTATGTAGAGCGGGGGTCGTACAGACTGTATTACCTGGACCCAACTGCATATAAACTTGTCGGACCGAGTGTTGTATGAATAACACGGGAATGTTGGATGTTTTCTACTCACGCTCCCATTTAATCAACAGCGGTATTACCTCTCGCCTGGAAATATATAGTTTTTCATTCTTCTCGAGGTTTCTATGAACATGCATGTATGCATTCATGTTCATGCAATGCAGATAAATATATGAGATTTTCGGATGGTTCTCGGATTCAATTGTATTAAATGATACAATGCTAAATATAACTCTATTACAATCTTCATGTGAGTGATATTGCGGTTCTTAAAAAACTTTGAACACAAAATTGAAATTGCAAAAATGGATTTTAAAGAATACAATAAACTTGATAAGGATAAACTGTATTGACTATAGGGCTCGCCAAAAATATCAATATTTCGATACGATATCGATAAGTAGGAATGTTTTCAATATCGGTATTTGGCTTCATGTCGAAATATAGAAATTGACACAAAAAAGCTACATTTTTTAATTTTGTTGGAGGTGCCGGGTATATACATGGTGGAGGTGCCGGGTCATAAAACTCGATTGTGAGATCGTAAACTTGTATGTCATAGCCCAGCCCTAGTATTGACACGTAGTATAACAATGTAATCGTGACCTCGATAAAGTTGTCGCGAGTGTGACAGACATACATTAAACTGTCTGTGACATATCCACTTCAAAGAGTTTATGCCTAAGAACTCAATTAGTTAATCCTTCTTAATTAAATGAATAAAGACACAGTGGTTGAACCTTCATAGAAGCAACAAGTCCTGATTGCAGCGCTATAAAGCTACGAAAGTGCCACGAGTATATTCTCATCGATTGCGGTAATGACTCGTAATTTCACTCCGGCTTGCAATATACGAAACTTAATTCAATTAACATTCAACTTGACACGCGTACTTTATGACTATTTTCGCATTTTTCACAAGTCGACGGTATTTGGAATTGGATCGTATTACATGGTCGGTACAACTCGAGAAGTTCTGGAGTGCCGGATAGAAACTGTCGAGTATTGCAATTTAAATCACCGAGCGAAATTAGATTCTCAAGATGCCGAGCATTCCCCTAGTCTTTTTTGATATCTTCGTTTCAGCGTCTTTATTGAATTCCTATAATATTATGTGAGGTTTGGTCGGGGGGGTTGTATTATACCTAGCCGGGACGCGTGTACGTGCCTTTCAACTTTAATATTGTTTTAGAATGACTAGTATGCAACTTGTATACGCTTCTGTGCATCGTTCAGTAAAACGATAAAATGTAACAAATCTTATTACACTTAACATGACATTGCGACAAGAAGTATACGTAGGGGTAGATTTGGCATATAGTATAGTTAAAACAATAATAAGTGTTCTTACAACGGTTGGTGAAATATGTTTTTAAATTAATTATTGAACGTTTATTTCAGTTATAAAAAAAAGTAATACAAAATTGAATAACATAATTGCACACGGAAACTTTTTAATAAATTTAATTTTAAAAATTTAAAAAAACTCTTTGATTTTGTTACATGTTTATGTTCATTGTCAAGGCGGCAGAAAATATTTCCAGTACAGGCATTTTTTAAATAAAATCTGTCTCCTATGTCATTGTGTGTGGCAGTGTTGCCAGATGACAAACATCTCTGAACGCTGAGAAACTCCCAACCAGGAATACGACTTAGGGCCTTCTGATTGCTACACGAAATAAACAACCGTGACCACTGACACAACTTTTATTGCAATTGTGCACGAATTATTTGCATTAAAGTATGATCCGTAAGTGTTCAGTTCATATTACCAGCTCGGTTACGGGAGTACTCAAAAGTTGGAGAGAAGCTACTAAGCCAACTGATCGCAGAACAAAAATACGTAAATTAAATAAATCGCCGTTCGTTGGTGGAGGTGCCGGGTCACGAATGTTCAATCTTTCTGGGGCTTGCTACCAAGAAGATTCTGTGTTGTCGTTATTGATACGCAATGCCAACACAAAAAAACGCATGTCAATTGAACGTCTTGTTCGGTTTTTATCTTCAGACGCGACACACGCACAGACGGACGGTCAGAAAAATTATTATGTTACTATTTTCTTCAAAAGCGAAAAGGAATTTTGTGGGTATTTTTTAAAATATGAAACTAATCAAATTAATCAAATTTGGCGATAGAAGTTTGACTTTCAGTTTGTCACACACACTCACAGCGTTGTTTCACTTTAAGCTCCTGGCCTATGTGTTGTACTCCTCCCACATAGCTTGATGTGACGTGACGTGGTATCAGTTTCCCCTAATTAAACTACTTTGGTGTTGATTTTCCACTCGATGTGCTGTACTCGGAGCATAAACGCCGCGTATTATACAGTCTAACAACACCACCACCACATACATCGACAACGACCACAACAACAACCGTTGTTACTCCGCCAATAATATATAGCAACATCACGAATTTCAGCATCCAGGCATCCACTCGTATCCTGAAGCAAATCCCTTGTCGGTAGAGCTCTGATTCGGGAGGTCGGTGGTTTGATACCAGCCAATAGTCCTAACTGACTGAGAAGTTATTCCAAGGTTTCCATCAGTCATGGCGTATGCTGGTAATGAGCCCTACTCTCAGTCCTGTGATGACATTGCTACCTTACCTCCCTAACACTCTTATTACCTATTTAGTTAATTAAGGAAGCTTGTTTATCATTCAATGTAATGCCGCTGCACTTGCCTTACTATTTTCTTGTCTCAATACATTCTATGAACCAACATACACTTTACGTAGACGTGCAACTGTGAACAATGCGGTATAACATGGCAATATATTGTATGTCCGCCCCTTCATTTGTATATGTCGTCTGTGCATTTCCACCTACATCGGTCATACTCAACCTTTAGTCACATTCTTACCATCTTCCGCGTGATTATTTCTGGAACATCTAAATAGCACGAATAAAAAGAGATTTAGTTGTGAAAAATGAGAATGCTGTTTCTTATTCTTAGGTTGCTAGTTCTTTAATAGGAGCTTTGACAGTGAAATAGATCTTGTAATAAATTACGTTCATTAGTGTTCAGTTGATGTTGTTTTAAAGTTTCTTCGAGTTTCTTCTAAAGCATGCAGAGGGTTAAAATATTTGAACGAGCGTGATGCAAGGTTGATTCGACGTGACTGCAGGCGAGTTATAACTTCACTATACAGACGAGCAATCTATTGCCACAATTAAATGCCCCAATTTTCAATGCTCATTTCCCATTACGAGTGTTATTCCCAATAATTTGACATTGTCTTACTTTCATTAATAATAGTTATGGCAATAGAATACGCAGTTATAAATGTATGCTATATTTACATTGCGGCAATGCATTGCACGTGTAAATGCACAAGTACAGCCCCTGTTGATCAGGAAAGTGACTCTAAATAGGATTTTTTTAAATTTATATTTATAAGTTTTGACCCTGCTGTAATTGTTACAATCCAAATACAATTTTTGATATTAGTTTGTTAAGTTGGCATGTTGTGACAGTTTTATTCATAGTGCATAGATTATTATTGTCAATGACAATGTTTTCATCGAAAGCCCTAAAAATTGTTAATTCTAACAAGGGTTCATCTTACACATTAGGCTATTATCGTCAATATTCCTGTGACGTGTTTCGAAAAGTTATTTGCTTGCTTTGTTTGACTATGTTAAGCACGAAGACAATCCTTTTAGGATTCCAAGCGTAATCAATGTAGATTCATTCAAAACAGTTTGTATTCCGTTTCACTTAACATTTACTCGATTTTCTTCGAAATGTGCTTTGGAGATGAATTTCCCAGCCATTTTGTTCTCCGTAGTTTACGAAGTAAAGTGAGGGAGTGAGTGGGGGTCTGTGTACTGAGATGTTGTAGGTAATCAGCATAACATTAGCAGGTCTAGTGCTTCTGAAGTACATCATGCATAATGGAGATTGAAGATCAAAGCCAGTCTGGATCAAGATTGTTTATAAGACATGCCCTCTAGGTGTAGGGGTTGCGATCACAACAAGACTCGGTGGTCCCAACTTCTGCATAGAGAACCCCGTCTAGTGAGGGGTTATGTTAATTTACGGATTTATTTACACATTTTCAACACACATTTTTACTACGTTATAAAAAAATCAGAAAAAACTCAAATCATCGTGTAGTATAGCTAAATTTTGTGAATACATTCCAAGTATTTAGTTAAAGGGGTATTTAACCGCTAAACTCAAAAAATATATTTCATTCAGGCTAACTAGTAATTTAAGAATTTAGCAATCAACAGAAAAATTATTGGGGCCACCATGACCTCCCAAAAAATTGTCAAACATGACTTTTTCGAGCTGTCATCGGCAAAAATCTCCCATAAGAAATAACATGGGGACGATCTTTATGCCCCGTGACCTTGGAGGATTTTATCCAAAAAAATATTGGCCATTATTGACGTTCTCTTCAGCCTTTTCATAAATTCTCTTTATTTTGTTTTGTAATTTGGGCAAGTAGTTCGGTCAAAATATGCTTATTACCAAGATGGGGTGTGGTTTTGGAATGCATATTTTTGCGTGTTTGAGGGTATATTTGGGCACAGTTTCAAGACACGATGATATAAAGGGGCATTTTATATTAATTCTATGCTCTAGTATATCTATGTGGACCAAAAAAGAAGCAGGTTTAAACCTATTTAAGATATTTCCCAAAACACCAATTTTCGCAAATTTTTTGATTAAAAAAATAAAAAAATCGTGTTAAATCACAGTTAAAAGATATAATTTTTTAAACGGTCATTTTAGTGTTGTATTGTGCTATAGATCACGTGGTAAAAAATAATTTTTGGGGTTTTTAGCCCCTTCAACTTATAGTTTCATGTTACTACCAGATTTCTTTTCATGCACTAAGGACACAAAAAGAAACGTATTTACCTACAAACCACTAGATCATTTGGACCAAAGTACGCCCTTTGGAGTGTGGACACGTGTACCCCAATATAGCTTGTGGAGAACATACATTTTAAAATTCTGGACCCAAAGTATAGTCTTACATCTTTCAATACTGGGTAGTCGGTACTACTACACTGTACGGTCGTTTAAATTGATATATCTGGGGCAATATGTATTCAAAGACAACTATTGTTTGTATGTTTTGATATTGAATAGCTGGAACATATATAAATGAACTTCCATTAGGATATCATCAACATTTGGATTATTCGAATGCTATAAACTAAGCCTACATTAATGCCAGCCGTTCGTGTTCAATAATTCTGCTTTTACGATATTTTTTTACGTTATAGGAACGGAACTTTTATGTCTGAATTCTGGTTTAATGGCGCAATTTTCGCTAGCTAAGCCAGTTTCCTTCCATACACGTTTATGTTAAATCATTGAATTTTATAAAACCAACTGATATCACGCTCCCCTTTTTTTTCTTCCGTCCTATATTATAGCCATTAATGTTTCATGCGTATATACTTTCTTCTCCATACTCTCCTTCAACTACATACTGATAACAGAATTTGACTGAGACACATCATATGAAAGAGATACGTGCACTAATGCTGATACTTTCCTTGTAAAAATGTATATTACGGACATGAATCAGTTATTTTGCGTACACTTGTGTTGTGTTTGTGTTTTAGTCTACTATTCCATATGGTTGAATATAACGATTTATGATGTACCAAACGACGACGACAACGACAACGTACACACACACCGCCGTGTAAGCTCGGATCGAGAGCATCTCTCCTTATCTTCATCCCAGCAGCTTCCAGCGGCGGTGCACAATGGAGTCGCGCGCTTTAGAAATACACTTTGCATGCCCTTCTTTTGTCAGACGAGATTAGCTCGTCTTTTTGGTATACAACTTGGGTAACGGCCAATTTTTCTCATTATCAACCGATAAAAAACGTATTCTAATTTGGTAACGTTTAAAATAACGTTCTTGTAGTTCTCTGTCTCGCTTGACTTAACTTCCTTTAGGTCATTTATCTTTTCCTAAGCTAATAATAAGAAGTTGATATAAAAAACTAATTTCTGTAAGTTGGGAACAAGTTTACTGCTGTGATTGATGGTTCTATGAGATGAAACTTTTTCTTCCGTGTTGAAGTGTTCTACTCGGCGATGTTCCCCGGAAACCAGGAAATATTATACAAGTTCCGTCATAAGCTTTCATTCAAGCTTTGCATTGTAACTTACTAAGCTCCCTTAGAGTTTCCTTATAGGTCACTAGCTATTCACGTTGCATGATTATCATGTTTGTGGAGTTTTAATTAATTTATGCTTTACGTGCATTAAGTTTTTGTGACTGGTCATAACCGACAAACTTTGTATACACAATTTGCATATCCCTTCACTAGGTTAACTTAGCTTCGCATACTCATTACATTTTTTGGATTTATTTTTACTTTTAGCATTCTCTTCGGAATTCATAATGGATTCTTCCCAAGTTTAATTGAGAAAAACAGTTTCCATTATTCAACCGAGTTTCTTCTGTTTATTTTGATACCAAATTATACAAAATGAGTCACCATCTGAAGATTGGGGTGAATGCATCTTTCGAGTATATTATCTATGTTTGGGCGAATTTAAAAATATTCTCGCTCTGCTCATTGAGTAGATTACATTTCATGCAATGCAACGTTGGATCTTTAAAGTATAATTGCTAGAGAACAATTGTGTATTGTTTTCTAACCGTCTGCACCTGCACGTGGTATAAATGTAGTGGTATTTGTGTAAAATCTGTGATAATAATCCCTTTGTTTGTTTACTGGGAACGTGACAAATCAGAATTCAATGACCTTTGAATAAGCACAAATCAATTTTAATTGCCATGCAAGTCATATCACTTGTGCTTTATATTATATAACCATCGGTACAATATTTTGGCATTTAATATGCACCCTTTTATAATGACAGTTTCAAACACGATTGTCTTTTCTTGACTGTACACACTACTAGTTATCAGCAATTATTCGCTAATTGAAATAGCCTGTGCAAAAGTTCAGTGCAAATGTTCTGGTTTAATAAGTTGTGTAAGTTTATTTGTTTTTAAATTAATCTCCTTGGCAAGCGTCCACTTCAACCACCACGTAAATGTTCGATTTATTTACAGCTTAACAACAAAACATTTTCCTGTTTGCAAACGTATTCCGTTTTAGTAAGCGGGCAAACGGTGGTGTAGGGCTAAGTTATCCCACCGCCCTGTATAAATTAACATAATGGGCGATTACATTAGAAGGCAGCGCTCGTCGAAAAGCGATCTGCAAGTTTGGAGGAGACCATTATAGTTAGTCGAAGTACCGAGGCGGCGAGCGTACTTTAAGTTTTCATATAGGATTTATCTGCGTGGCACTATAGGCTTTAAAGTTTGTGCAGTGTTGTGATTCTATGTCATGTCTCCACAGGGAACGTGTTTCAAAACAGTTGCTAGTTGTATTTTATATTGCGTTAAATTAAAAACATTAAATATTTTAAAATAAAATGCTGAAGTCAAGGTTAGCTGTGTTTCTCTCCTTGATTTAGTACTGCAAGAACATTATTCAGTTTTGTTATTTGTTTTAGTAACAAGTAAAGCGTTATACTGTACACTTTTTTGGGGCAGTCCACGGCTCATTATTTAAACTAGGAAAACGCTTAAGTCCCGCCGCGTTGTTGGATGAGCGTAATTGGTGCATTGAGTAGCCAAGTGTTATGCGGATTTTCTGTTGTTCTGTGAAAAAATCATACTATTTGAAGATTTTTTTAAATTTATTTAAATTAAATTAAAAATAAACTTAAATTTTTAGTTTTTTTTAATTAATCGTAATTTTAAAAAAGAAAAATCGGAAAATTTCGATTTTCATAAGAAATAATTATTCGATTGTGCTCAAATTCAACAAATATATTCATTCAAAAAATTTAGTTTTTGTGAAAAAATCATCACAATCGGATAAAGCATGTTGGTGTTATAAGGCAAAGAATTGATTTAAAAAAGAAAATCCTGTAAAATTTCGATTTTCATGAGAAATATCTTTTGATTGCGCTCAAATTTCACACGAATACCTAAATACTTAAAATTAAGGTTCTGTGAAAAAATCATTAAAATGGGATAAGCATGTAGGTGTTATATAAGTCGAAGAAATTTAAAAAAATCGAAAAAATCGTAAAATTGCGATTTTCAGAGAATAATTTTTCGATTTCGCTAAAAAACGTGCAGTTCTAAGTTCAGAGATTTCGAAGGCCTCCATAAAATTTCATCGCAATCGGAGTATCGGTTTAGCCGGAATCGTGTGGACAAACAGACAAAAATACAAAAAGAAAAAAAGAAAGAAAAAAAAACATTCCGGAATTTTTTCTCCAGTGTAGTAGAATGGAATCTTCGCTTCGCTCGCTACGCTCATCCAATAAAAACATTTAGAAACTAAATGTAGCAAATTGACATTTTAACGTTTAGAACAGTGAATTGATAAAATGAGAGAAAACAGTTAGAAAAGTGCATATTATTAAACAACTTAGATTGTTTGATTTGAGTGTAATTTGTAATTTGACGTTTAGTGTATTGTGTGTGTATTGCACATACTTGATCTTCATTTTTTTTTTAAATAAAGTTAGTTGTGACTTAATTATTTGCACTTTCTAGTGTCGGTTATGCATAATGTTACTCAATTCATATTACCTTTAAGAAGAATGGAATTTACGGATTTATCTACTTGCAAGAGCAAATACGAAGCAAAATGGCTCTACCTTGTAAAATAGACTATAGACATTAGTACATAATACAAGTCCTAGTGAGAGTTACCTGAGAGTTCTACGGAATGAAACGCTTAATTCTCCCATGTCAAGTGCATTCACATTAGTACTACGTGTTATATTGCACAGGTGATTTATCTACCACTGTTTTGATTTAATTCTGCTAGTTAATTGTGGCGTGAGATAGAGAAGATGTAATTACAGCTCGCATTTGTTGTTGGTCGTTAAATAATCCACTTCTGCTTCACCGAGCTACAGCACAATCTCAAGTAATATCGTTCGAGTAGCTTACGAAATAATTAACTAGGAAAACGCTTAAGTCCCGCCGCGTTGTTGGATGAGCGTAATTGGTGCATTGAGCTGCCATGTGTTATGCGAATTTTCTGTTGTTCTGTGGAAAAATCATTACTAAGTTGAAATTTTTTTTAAATTAAATTAATATAAATAAAAAATTAACTTAAATTTTTTAATTTATTTTAATTAATCGTAATTGTTAAAAAAAAAATCGTAAATTTGCGATTTTTATAAGAAATAATTTCTCGATTGCGCTCAAATTTAACAATAATATATTAATTCATAAAATAAAGGTTCTGCGAAAAAATCAATACAATCGGATAAAGCATGTAGGTGTTATAAGTCAAAGAATTGTTTAAAAAAAGAAAAAAACCTTAAAATTTCGATTTTTATGATAAATATTTTTTCAATTGCGCTCAAATTTCCCAAGAATATCTTAATTCATAAAATAAAGGTTCTGTGCAAAAATCATCAAAATCGGATAAAGTATGTAGGTGTTATAAGTCGAAGAAATGTTTTAAAAATCGAAAAAAATCGTAAAATTGCGATTTTCATGAGAAATAATTTTCCGATTGCGCTCAAAAACGTGGCAGTTCTAAGTTCAGAGATTTCGAAGGCCTCCATAAAATTTCATCGCAATCGGAGTATCGGTTTAGCCGGAATCGTGTGGACAAACAGACAAAAATACAAAAAGAAAAAAAAAAAAACATTCCGGATTTTTTTCTCCAGTGTAGTAGAATGGAATCTTCGCTTCGCTCGCTACGCTCATCCAATTATCTAGTACTCACATTTTTTTAACATAAAAGTATGGAACTATTTGAGAATAAATCGCTTCTGTATGTTATTACATTTTTGAGGAAGTATCAAATCTGAAAGTTCAATAATCATATTGAAAAGTATCAACTATCATGAAAGTGTAGGCTAGGAGTTTCCTTCAATTTCTTGTTTCGGCACGACTAAGTTTTACGTGATTTTCATAATTTATGATGGTACTCGTAACTATTTAAACTGGGCAATCACGATTCATATTGTACACACGACTCCACTTACCCCCACTTTGACCTCGTGTTCCTCACTAAGCTAAATCCTTCCTTACTCCAGAAGACAATTCACTACATTTTTAAAGTGCTTACTTTTATATTTTTAGCTTCCTTCTGCTGAGAAATTCAATCTCGTATTAATTACGAAGAATAGAACTCATTTATTAAGTATTCGCTTGAGAGGAAAAATATAAAAGTGACTTAAAATCTAATTAGTTATTTGATCAAAGAGGGCTTTATCTTTAACATCGCACGATACTAGCTTTGTTTTGTTTCTTTTTATTCTTTACTCCTTTTCAGTTATTTCTTTTATTACATTTATTAATAACTTTCCATGAAAAAAGTTTTTTTGTCTTTCATCTTCCTTTCACCATTCGAAAACATGTATTTTGACTATAAATGAATTAGTTCGTGAATTTTCCCAGCAGCAGGCTTGCTCGATTACACACCATTTGGCTTGCTCGATTACACACTCATAATTTAGCGTAGATCCGCATTAAAACCTGAATCCACCGAGTGCAATTTAAAGTTGACACATATTTCATCGCGCATTAATCTAATATCGCTTGTGGTAAACACCACTCGCTCTTAACATCGGATCAAACGTTCAAATATCGGAAACCTGTAATGATATTTGCGTTTTCTGCGCTGTGACGGGCTACACTCAACCTCACACTCACAGATCAAAACACCGGCTCACCCCCTGTGTTTGACTAATGAGATTGGTCCCATCGAAGAGTGAAGCCGTGCGATTGGAATGAAACGGGAAACCGCTGCGTTCCTGTAATCCTCGGTGTAATTCGATTCGTTTGAAGCTGTCAGCTCTTTACATCTACGCCCTTGTGGTACGTGTTATGGCCTGGAGCGAGGACTCCAGAACACTTGGTTCGACCCCACAGAGTACATGCTGGGTAATCAGTTTACGAACTCATTTCATAGTCTATATAATGTAGTTTTCCCCGAAAGTGGCTATCAAACTGTAGGGGCTACGTCGAGGGCTACATGCCGTTCATTTTATCAGAAATTTATAGTACGCTCGTAATTTCAACATAATAGATTTTATAAACAATCTAAATGTGTGTTTTTCTAACCTTCCTACCCCAACCTTTTTGGATTGGGGATACAATCACATTGTGTCACTTTTATTTACAGTGGTGTACTTAATTCTTGTTTTTGTCTTCAAAACTTATGGGATATATTGTAATTGCATATAGTTATGATTACATCATTTCTTGTGTTTGTGTTAGTATGTATTTATAAATTGATCTCTTTCAAATCTGAAGATACAAGTGCAAGCCATGCACCCGCAATGGTATATTGTTTGGTCTTATTGCTTTTCGGAATCTTATCCATGCACCGTGATAACGTGAGCATGTTATATCTCAATGTCTTCATACGTCTGTAATCTTACGGGAGCAGGGCTACACTTACTGGGGTGACAGACAAACTGATCCTACGTCCTACAGGAATACTTCCCCGGTGCTAATGTGTGTTCCCCATGTGTTCCAGGGATGAGGTACGGGAGCAGGGCTACACCGTGGTGATTGACATGCGAGGGGCCACGTGGAGTACCGTCAAGCCGATCCTGAAGGTCCTACAGGAACACTTCCCTGGTGCCGTGCACATAGCCTACATCATCAAACCTGATAACTTCTGGCAGAAGCAGAGGACGTCGCTGGGTAGCCACAAGTACAAATTCGAGGTGAGCTGGGGCTTTATTATAGGCTACACGGTACTATAACAAATAATGTTCATTATCTGACATACCCGGATTATTGTAAAAAAAAAAAAAATGTATTTGCGTTAAAGTTGTTTTACTCAATTAATTGGACTAAGTGTAATTGGATCGGTATTCAGTACGAATGTGTATTTTATTATGACATTCCATAAAAAGATTACTATTATTAAAGTAGGGGCCTACGTGCTACTTTTGAATCATAGTACATAAATAAAAAAAAAGCTCATAAAGTTTCGGTTCTTACGAAGCTCGCCTGAAAGTACCCTTTTTAACTGATCAAATACAATATATAATAGCACTGACTCCCATTGGGTATAATTTACTCGCAAGTAGGATCGGTTTCTGTGATACACGACTCAAATGTAAATCCAGTGATTTCGTCTGGAAGAGTCTTCGCTGTCTCAGTTTCGAACTAAAATGTTTCTCTTGGAAGCATAACACGACACAGGCTTACTTACAACGTTACAATTTCCCACCTCGCGCCCGGGCACGGCTGTGTCTCTCAGACAACGGACGTGAAACTCTGACGTCACAGGAGGCAGGAGTCAACTTGTGTGAGGCGCGATAAGACACACGGGTGACAGGTTGCAAAGTGTGTGTTAAGAACTGGGATGGATGTCGAGCGTATATCACACGCGTTTCAACCCTCTACATAAATCTCTGCAGCGTCACTAAAACTTGACGTGGGTTCTACGGTTTGGACTTGTGTTTGTGTTTTGTTTGGATAGTCAGATATCAAATTGAAATTTGTTATGAACTTTGGGGTTCTGTGGGTGTTATTTAATAAGTATGTATTATAATTGAAGTGTCCTGATTCGATGATCAATTTTTTTTATATAAAGATATGATCTCAAAATTTGATACTTGCATTTGAAGGTGTGATTTAAACACCTTGCTTGACAACCCCATAAGCCCGAACTCTCTCCTAAATAATTATAATAATACATTCATTATCGACGAGTTAGTGAGCATTGCACTACTACATGTTGTTTTTCATATGGTTGGATTTTACATCAGGAAGGAGTGCATTAACAAGTTAAGTTTCAGTATTTATGTGGGATTCGAACCCAAGTTCATTGGTGTCATACGACTCTGATCTGATTACGTACCAACCGTGTGAGCCACCGTTGGGCGTAGGCTGCTGTGAAAATTCCACCAGATAATTCCTACATGCACGATCTAAATCCCCAACCCTAATTTAACTCGAACCTTTGACCGAACATCACCAAACATCGTTTTATCCGTAATTCTGTATGCTTTCTATCTTACTAATCTGTATCGTATCTCAATTTGACATACACTCGTGCAGCGTTAATGTGTTAATAGTGTTTGTGCCATCATTTAGATGAGCACGTAATAACTGCAATCATAATTATTTCACTCTGGTTGATTATACCTTGCCATGGTTGCTCTAGTTCATTTCATTAACTGTACATAAACAGCTGGTGCCTCCGTTCAGACCCAGGTTCAAGCACCTACCTTTTATAGCCTGTGGCCTGCAAGTTTAAGACAATCCTGCACGACAGTTAGTCAAGATTAAAACCTGCCCTAGAGGGAGGCGTCGATAGCCTCAGCACCAACTGGATCGGCTTGGTCTGATTTGAATTAAAACAACATCAGTTATGACTGAGAGAATAGACTCAAAGCATACATTTTAAAATTTGTTTAGGGTTTTTATGATTCTAGTTTTCTTTATTGGGACACTCGCGAGGAAGCGAAAACAATGCAATAATAATCAAAACAAACTGTTTTACTACCTAACTGAAAAGTTTTTATTTTATGGCGGAAACTCCTAAACTAGATCTACCTTTACCCTTAATTCCCCGGGTCGGTACTTGGCGTTGAAAACGTAATTCAAAATTTATGTTTTGCAATAAAAGTCAAGCCAAGTATAGAAATATTAGTGCTATATTCACCGCCAGTTTGTCCGTACTAAGCGAACCAAAGAACACGCAAGATAATGGGATTGCGCGTGCATGAATTCACTTTTTTCCGTGCTTAATAATAGGTTTTGTTTTTGATTCCAATGGAAGTGGCTTAGTAGTTATGTTAAATTTACAATTTATCGTGCCTCAATCGTGCGGCTTTGTTCCCATTTCATTCCATATTCACGCAAAATGTTAACTCTTTTTAGAGGGAAACATTTTATTAATTAAATAATATTTTCATTCAGTTTATGATAATTGATTAATATTTGACTCGAATGTTTCTGCAGAAACAAGAAAGCAACTTTTGTTCCGTCTGCTTTCATAGGCATGTTATTTAAATCAGAGCGGGGTGTAAGATATATAATATGTTTCTAGTGCTGTAAACAGCGCCACGGTGTTAATATTCGGGCCAGGCGCGTCAGTGCATTAATTTAACATCGAGCCCTGTCTAAACATGCAGTTTACAATCATGTTAGTGGTGTTTTGAATGTGTTGCAAAACAATCATGGGTTATAGGTAGGTCTACCATGACCTACGATTTCTTTTCTACAAGTTCTAAGAAAGAAATAATGAAGTTTTGGTAAAATCTGAAATATCGAACGTGTTTCTTCTACAACTGTGACTTAAGTTGCGCGTCTCATTCATATGCCACGTTTTCATAATGGGCTATTAAACTCAAGTTTTGTTCTGACTTTATGAGGGAATGTTGGCAACCTTTATCTGAAATTGTTACCTACGTAGCAGCCTATAGGTAACGCATGGTGTGAACTTACCCAAGTCATATGTGCCTTCGCAAGATATAGTTAACGTAATTTGTCAATCAAAAATGTCATTTTTACCTGTTATAAAGACAATACAAAGCAAATAGCAAATAGGGTCACTACCAAAAACAAGAATCGAGTTTCTTGACAATACTGAATATCACAAATCAATACCGTTAAAATTATAGTTTTAGTTTTCTGAAGGAAGTATGCCCATTAATCACTCTTTTGTTATATGCCTTATACTCAAACCTTTGCTAGGCTGTCGACACAACTTGGTCGAAACCCTTTCATTCGTGGTCCAGCGTTTAATGAAAAATCCACATTATTAAAAATAATTGAAGAGATTATTCAAGAGATTCGAGGAGGACCTATAGTATCGGTTTTAGTTTACATCCCAAGATTGTACACCGTGTATAATATACTACATCGATTATCTCCTCTTGCTTCTCTATTTCTCGCTTCCGTCTTCATTAGCTGTGTGTTGTACTCGGCGTGATTAGTTGATTACACTTCAGTGTTTGCCAAACCAAACCAAACACTAAACTTGTGCTGTGACTGTGAGAGCCCCCGGCTGACCAGAATCCTCAACAACCCAGTCTGCTCTAGTCGGAAGGAACTGCTTGCGCTACCTCAGTGTTGGCTTAGCTGAGCGGCAGAAGCCGAAACGTTGTTATAGATGAAGTAATTAAGTCACGTGTGGGATAATAGCGGAGTAGCGTTGCTTGTTTACGAAGTCGGGATTTGGCGGTTACCAGTCTGG
This sequence comes from Sweltsa coloradensis, assembly GCA_024449915.1. Taxonomy (NCBI): domain Eukaryota; kingdom Metazoa; phylum Arthropoda; class Insecta; order Plecoptera; family Chloroperlidae; genus Sweltsa; species Sweltsa coloradensis. The sequence continues at coordinate 47,065 of JAMZAV010002817.1, read as the reverse complement.
AAGCTTTAAGCATATTTCGAGTAACTTAATCATAACGGAAGAGCCTAGCTGGAAAGCAGGGATATAGTGTCTCGTCAAGAGAAACATTTTCCAGGTATATTTAGTGCACTCAAGAAGCATTTGATGTGTATTTAAACTTTGAATAAATGCCATAAACGGATATTTACGAACACCTATTCACACTAGACTCACACTCTTACACACATACTTTTATTCGATTTTGGTTTGTACGTATCATATTTTATTCTATATCTGTAACACGTTAGGCAATTTATGGGTAATGGCTCTTGTGGCCTTAAGCATGTGCAATGTTGCAACGTGCTCTTAAAATGAAATATAAGATTGATAATAAACTGAAAATTAAAAGTCGTCATAATTGGATGAGCGAAGCGAAGACTTCATATTTCAACCGACCCCCCAAAAAATTTAGCTCGGGTGTTTTTTTGTTTTTTTTGTTTTTTTTTTTTTTTTTCGTTTTTCTGTCTGTTTGTTCGCTCTCTACCGGCAAACGGCATATGCGATCTTGATGAAAATTTGACACGACCTTCGTTTTCTCTGAACTTAGACTTGCACGTTTTTGGGTACAATCGAAGAAATATTTTCTCATGAATATCGTACTTTACGATTTTTTTCGATTTTTAGTGCGATATTTTCGTGCCATTTGGGCCAATTCTGATCAAACGGGTGGGGCTACAACGTTCATATTTCACATGGACATTAAGGTAATGGTGATGTATTGCTTTCTGAAAGAAAAGTTGAAAAAGTTAGCCAGAATCGAGAGAAATAAAGCTTTTAATATACGTTTTTTTTTACTTTTTGTGCGATATTTTCGTGCCATTTGGGCCAATTCTGACCAAACGGGTGGGGCTACAACGTTCATATTATACATGGACATTAAGGTTATGGTTATGTAGTACCTTTTGAAAGAAAAAGTGGAAAAATTTAGCCAGAATCCATAGAAATAAAGCTTTTAATACAAGTTTTTTACGGTAAATAATACCATTGACAGACACAAAAGAAACTTGACAACATTCACCTACAATGCGTAGGCAGCAAAACAAAGCACTTGCAAAAGTAAAGATATCCCACGCAAACTAAAACCTTTAAAAAGCTCATCCATCAACGCGGCGGGACTTTAGCGTTTTCCTAGTGTATTTTTATACTTCGTTGTTAATCTGTAATCAGATCTGAGTGACTACGTCAAAGCTTCGCCCTGCTGCTACTCGGCCGCGTAGAAAGAGGATTTTTTCTAAAAGCCTGTCTCACGGTTCTTTAACTTGGAATTTATTATATTTATTAATCAAAACTTTGTATTTCGCTGACTCACAGGTGGGATAAAAGTAGAAGCTACATTTTTTCAAACTCAGTTGTCTGGGGAGTGTCTCCCCTTCCATGAGCGACAATATTTCCCGATTAAAATAACTGAAAGTCCTCATTAGAGACGGTGAGAGTCGCAGAAGCGTGAAGCAAAGGGTGTTGATTATTTTGGAATGACGAGGGAAAAGAGCGGTTTCTCTCCCTTCTTCTTTTCTTAGGTTTGATTGTGTTGGACGCCTGTTTCACCGCGCTCGTTAGTCCCACCTCCCTAGCATCTATCTCCGAGTCAGCCCATCTATATAAGTCTTGATCTCATCGATGTAACTTAATTTAGCCCTTTTTCGAACTGAAACCAAAGAACTGGCATGTGCACAACTTTTGATTCTTCGTCGACTTTTCTTCGTTATATTGTTTTATCTCATACATACATAGGCAATGCTCTGCAAATAACCAAACTAGATTATTCTACTATTACCAACTTTCATTTTTTTTTTAAAAACTAACTAGTTGGTCTACTTTGTTATTAGATAACAACTTTTGCACAATTTTCCAGCGTTCTTTAAATTTATTTTTTTCTTCGAGATTGTTTTGCAAAATGCAAATATAACTTTATTTCTAGTAACAACAAAAATTGAAATAAAAACACTAGAATATCCATATGACCCCAACCTCCAGGTACCTCGAGGCCAAGTTGTCAGGCCCTAGTATGTTCTCTACCTCATAGCAACATGTAAAGCAAGTTGTTCACAACATCTTGTTCGCAGACTTCGCTTTGAACTATAATTAGGAGTTAAGTAAACTATTGTCATGCAGACAGTAATTAACTTGTTTCACAACGACGAACTTCTGACTGAAAGCGTAATGACAATCAGGGGAGGATTCAATGGACGTGAAATAATAGCACTCGGCCACCATCGCGAAGATTGCTTTGTAAACTTTGGCCTGGTCGTTAATTGACCCTTTGAAACACCATTATCATCAATAGTATCGATCACACAAGTTGTTCGCGCTAATTTTGTAACAATAGCTGCTAGAATAAATACGGATACGTATACATCCGGACGATGATGCAATGCTGGATAACTTTTATTAGAATAATCAAACTCGATCATAACGTGATTATTACTTATTAATCGCATCGTTATATTTTATTGTACTAGGAAAACGCTTAAGTCCCGCCGCGTTGATGGATGAGCTTTTTTGTAAGTTTTTAGTTTGCGTGGACCACTTTTCCTTTGCAAGTGCTTTGTGAATGCATTGTAGGTGATTGTTGTCAAGTTTCTATTGTTACTTGTTAATTGTTATTATAAACATAAAAAACTCATATTAAAACCTTTATTCTATGGTTTCTGGCTAACTTTATCAACTTTTTCTTTCAAAAAGCAATACATAACCATAAACTTAATGTCAATGTGAAATATGAAGTTGTAGCCCCACCCGTTTGTTCAGAATCGGCCCAAATGTCACGAAAATATCGCGCTAAAAATTGGAAAAAATCGTAAAAGTACGATATTCATGAGAAATATTTCTTCGATCGTACCCAAAATCGTAGCAAGTCTAAGTTCAGAGATTTCGAAGGTCCCTTCAAATTTTTATCAAGATCGCATATGCCGTTTGCCCGGTAGAGAACGAACAAACAGACAAAAAAAAAACAAAAAAACAAACAAACAAACAAACAAACAAAAAACACCCGTGCTAAATTTTTTGGGGGTCAGTGAAATTGAAGTCTTCGCTTCGCTCATCCAAATACGTGTTGTATTTATAGTTGTGTGTGTTTGTAATGAATTGGTTCCGTTGAACTAAAATAATAAAACTACATACATACAAAAGTTTTACCCGATTTGGATTCAAACACGTAACCTCTTGCTCAAGTAAGTACTAATCGGCTATACAATCATTTTTACGACAATTGTGTTCACTCGATAGCATGGTTGTTTACGCGAGCTTGTGATATAAAATCCTGTTATAATTCAATTAGTTTTGTTGTTTTTGTTTTTATTTAGTGACTTTTAGTATTTTTGAACTTTCGTTGTACCATGGGTACATCAGTAAAGACGAACACAAACTGTACTAAGAAACTAAAAGTATTTTGTCAACTACGTAAAAAAAAAAATAGAAAAAAAACTATTGAACATCACGGTTGGTCCGTTGGCTCAACCTTCCATGACATTGAAATTCTCACCGTCCCTTATTCTGCCGTGCACAAAATGCAAATACTTTCGCTCGTCTCGGTGGTGTGACTTAAGAATTCGTCTCACGTCTTATTCATCTAGAAGTTTACCTCTAGCAGAGCAGAGGGGACATCAACATTGACTTCCTTTCTGTCTATAATTAGGAGAAGTTGCTTGCGCGTTGGGGCGGGTGCAAGGAAGACCTTGCGAGCTGCATTCGAGCTCGGCCTGGCGAGTTTTCTAGCAAGATGCAGTCGCACACAGTTAGGAAGTCGAAACAAATATATGATTTTATTTTAGTTAATATTTATCTTCTTCGTTGATGTGGTGGCTGCAAGATCGTTAGTCTAATCTGTACTTCCTCTATCGTCTCGAATATCGTCGTTGCAATTTTATTTCCCGTACTAGGAAAACGCTAAAGTCCCGCCGCGTTGATGGATGAGCTTTTTAAAGTTTTTAGTTTGTGTGGGATATCTTTACTTTTGCAAGTGCTTTGTTTTGTTGCCTACGCATTGTAGGTGATTGTTGTCAAGTTTCTATTGTTTCTTGTCAATTGGTATTATTTACCGTAAAAAACTTATATTAAAAGCTTTATTTCTATGGATTCTGGCTAACTTTTTCAACTTTTTCTTTCAAAAGGTACTTCATCACCATAACCTTAATGTCCATGTATAATATGAACGTTGTAGCCCCACCCGTTTGGTCAGAATTGGCCCAAATGGCACGAAAATATCACACAAAAAATAAAAAAACTTATATTAAAAGCTTTATTTCTATAGATTCTGGCTAACTTTTTCAACTTTTTCTTTCAGAAAGCAATACATCATCATTACCTTAATGTCCATGTGAAATATGAACGTTGTAGCCCCACCCGTTTTGGTCAAAATCGGCCCAAATGTCACGAAAATATCGCACTAAAAATCGAAAAAAATCGTAAAAGTACGATATTCATGAGAAATATTTCTTCGATTGTACCCAAAAATGTAGAAAGTCTAAGTTCAGAGAAAACGAAGGTCGTGTCAAATTTTCATCAAGATCGCATATGCCGTTTGCCCGGTAGAGAGCGAACAAACAGACGGAAAAAAAAAAAAAAAAACACCCGAGCTAAATTTTTTTGGGGGGTCGGTGAAATTGAAGTCTTCGCTGCTTCGCTCATCCAAAAACCTATTAGTGACCGAAGCCTCCCTAAGGATCACTTTAATATCCGTCCGTCCGTTTGTGCGTGTGTCACGTCTCACGACGAAAACCGAACACAACCTCCGATTGATGCGTTTTTTATGGCATTGCCCTTCAACAAGGATAATATCGAATGGTTTGGTGACCCTTTGGGTAAGCACGAGCTTGCAACCTGCGTCCCAACTGTGGAGCGCCACTGTCCACGTTTATCTCTATAATAATGCCAATTGATTGAGTCGAGTTTCCAAACAAACTTTCCGAGGAGGTGCACATCACACTAAGGTATTTGTAAAAGTGAACTCTGCTGTAAGGATTGGCATCATACAACGAAATAATGATTGTGATATTTTTGTTTTGTGTGTGGCTCGTTTGTCTTGTGGTTAGCATATCTGCTTCCAATGCAGAAGGTCCAGGGTTCGATTCCCGTCAAAGCCAGAAGTTTATTAACTTCTGATTTGGACTGAAGTCCATCAGTTCTTGTCTTAGGAGTTTGTAAACGGTGACTTTGGAGCCGTCCTATAGCAACGAAGCACATTACAATTTATCTAAGATGAAAAACTCTTCCCTCGAAACTACAGATTACTAAAATTTGTCATCGCAAAAACCCACGGTCTACAAATAAAATAACTGTTCAAAAATCAATTACGTGCCAATTATGAAACGCATCCCTCAAACCTCCACGGTTCTAATGGGGTTTTGAGAGCGGCGCGTGCGAGCGACTGATGGCCCGTGCACCACGAGAGCAAATTGATTCCAGCCCAAATGAACAAAAACACTCTGCTCACTTTCATCAGAGTAGCCCCGCGTGTTTATATACCCCACTGGCCGTGCCCATCATTTACACAGCTCGTGTGCGAAGCTCGAATGAACTGTTGAAAGTATTTTATACATGCGCCTCACAGCAAATGCACTAATTTGACTCTTTTTCAAAAAAAAAAAAACAATTCAACCGTTTCCATTGTCATTTTTTCAGTAGCAATGCTATTCTTTCACTTCTAGCGTGCTTCAATTTATAATGTTTGTTTCTTGGATTACGACTTTAAAACAACAATTCATCGTTACAATAACACAAACCGTTGTAAACGTTTCAATAATGTTACGTAATCACGACACCAATACGTGTATTGTGTGGATTATGCCGTGCTCTCGTGCATTAGTGCAATGCAGTACTATCAATTAAGCGACGGTATGCATAGAAAATAATACAAGTTTAAAACTTATATCTTGTTTCAGAAGTAGGTGTAAAAAAGGTTAAGTAATGTTCCTCTAAAGAGATTCGGATTGCTTACTTGGATGAAAATCAACTTTATATCTCGCAAATAATGACTTAAATTGAATCTTGGAACCATACATTATGTAGATTTGCAACCCATTAACTGCTGAATGTCAGATCTAAATATTCTATCAAAGCTATGAACGATGATTCGTTTGGTTAGATCTCAGGAAATGTGATCTACCCCAGGCTTCGTCTTCAAGTCCTATAGATACAAGTGTGCAAGGAGTTTCAAAACGATTCTTTCTTCCAAACACGTTATATTAAAAACTATATACGTCACGTGCAGTCGATTTATTATCGTCCATTGCACGTGTTGTTACACAGAAACTCTCATAAACACATTTTGAACTTTTATTTAATATATCTAACAAAATATGATCATTTCATTTTTTATTATTACCGTCGTTTGTTGTTTTGAGTGATGATTACGATGCAAGCACGGCTACGGGAGTACCCAAAATAGGGAGCGAAGCTACTTAATCAATTGATTGTCGAAAAAGAATACAAAAAACGATACGCTTCTTCCTAGCTTTCAAATCTAGTTTATGGTTGAGATGTCTGCTATAAAGAGTGTTACAAAAATTTGTTGTTTTTCGCTTGTTACAACTTTTGCGTTTGGTGGAGGTGCCGGGTACAGATTTATTACAACTTTCTGAGGGCTAGCCTCCTTCCCCCAGCCCTCAAGTTCTCCAGGCACATATGTGTGTGTGTTCAATGTGAATTGAGTAACAAAGAGCTTCAATTTTCAACATGCTGTCAATATATCAATATACATAACTGGCAATTCTAAAATATATTCGTGTGCGACGAGGTGGTAATATATTTGAGTGGAACTTCTTGTCTCGTGGTTAGCCCATGCAAGGACGGTAGTTGGCGCACTCGACTTGTGATAATAGGGAGCTTATGACGGCTCACAACTTTGCGCGGGCGCTACAACTTGCGTGAAGGATTCACAGGCTTAGGGACGGCGGCGTAGACGTGGGGAATTAAGCTCTCTCTTACGTGTATAGAATGTGCACACAATCATGATTCAGGGTGTAATACTTCTTTTGTTGTCTTTATGTCTAGTATTACTTCTTGCGCCCGATCCGCCTTTTTTGTCCCAGTATGCACATTGCACAGCACATAGAAATCTATATATTTGTACTTTTTAGACACATTTTGTGTGGCTCGCTGATGGTTAGACGACAATGTATACGCATAAATTAATGAAGGACTAATCGGTAGGCCTAACTTAAAAACATTTTATACCCGCAAATATAATTTTAATGTTTTCCTTATTTTTTGTTTTCATGTTTTATTGAACATCTGGGCGGGATATATGCTAATGCTATAGTGTTAAGTGTGTACCAAATGTCGAGTACGTTTTTACAACAAGTGAAGTGAGTATTTTTACCAGAGGGAGACAATTGTGTACTGCGTGTTCTCAACCCATCACTCACAATGCACTAGACAAGAAACATGATGCGCTGAGATGGGCGTGGCAAAGTATATGTTGGCGACCAAGGGCAATTCTATCTGTCACAGGATAACGAGACTATTACCGAATAAATACCATTGTAAATATGCATGAGAACAGATGGTTAGTTGTCCTCTTAGACCTCGTTTAAATGGAATGGTATAAAACCCCAAAATACCACACTCATCACAATACCTCTCCGTATATTATACCTTTATAAATAAATACAGACAATACACATTTTAGTTTGAAGAACCAAGTTTAGATGGCCGCATATTAGTATGTTTGTAATTATTAAATGACATAGTCACATAACAAATTTGTGGTCTATTTGTGGTCCCCTATCTTTCTCTGCCATGTTTCAGAGAAGTAATAAATTAATTGTTATTTTGTGCGCGAAAGCTGCCCTTATTCTTTTCGTATTACACAAGTCAGGTTTACATAACTCAACATTAAATGTTCAGTTTATATTACGTACTATAGTCATTCTCTTCACCAGCCAGTCTTTTTATTCTTTGTACCATGAATTTATACTGTCCATATCCAACTTTAATTTATACTGTCCATATCCAACTTTAGGATAATTACTCCTTGCGTTTAATGTATATCCTCCTCCTTACTCCCTTTAGCGTCAGAATGTGACTCGTCACTAAACGATCTCAGTTTTTCATTAACTTTTCCGCATAACTCTCTCTTTCCCTAGTCGCTCTTTCAAGTACCCATTCTTTGTAACCTCGCCATACAATCTACATTTTTCCGTCTCATATTTTCATAATTTTAAAATAAGTGTTTGCGATAAAAGTAATATTCGTCACACAAAGTTTCAACATTAAAAAAGTCTATCTTCGGTGAAGATGTTAGCATGGTGAAAACAATGCGTATAACGTCAAGACTGTGATGGTGTTCCTTGCTGGCGTTACTGGATAACTGGAATACGATGGAATGTATTGGAAAATTGTATTGTCAGCGCGTGTTGTTGGCAAACAAATCAGTGCCGCCAACGGTGCCTTGTTAAGGTTAGGATATCGCTAGCACTAGGGCCCTCTAGAGGGGTAAGGGGGAATGCAACATTATTTGCCATAGTTTGCAGTAAAATAGCCATATCTTCGGAACTAATAAAGCTATGAAGGCGATTTTGGACTTTTTAGTAAGCATAAAATGTTAAGCTTCAATCGTACCTAACATTAATTACTAAAATTTGTAATAACATCATTATAATGCACTTTTAATTAGCATCTGCACAATTGACAATTTCAGCGATATTTAGAGCAAATATCAATTCAGAAACGAAATTCGAACGTTGAAATATAAAACGTATAAATTGTGATTTAAACGTAACGATATATTTTTCGATTTCCAATTGAAGTCCATTAAAAAAATTATTAATGACATTTGATTAAATTACCTTTAATTTCTGTCCCTAAAAAGAAATTACTAACGGGACTGTACGTTAAAATTGCATTTAATGGTTGTAGTTTAATGCTTTTTAAATTTTTAAGATATCTTTCACCGTTTCCAAACTATCAGTGAAATTAGTTTATAAATATTGAACAAAAATTTCGTCCGTCAAGGAGCGCTCAGAGTGGCAGTGTTTGGAACTCGGTAGTAGGTTTACCAGTCGTCCGCGGGAAGGACAAAATGCAACTTTGAAACAAATTTATGCATATCACCTCAGCACCTGTCACATATTATATCTAATTACTAATTACACTATGTGGACGTGCCACGTGAGTAGTTCGATACTGAAATGCATATTAGTGAATTTGAAGGCGCGGCAACTCGACGATAGTCACCTCACCTGCATACGCTTACAGTTATCTCGAAAATGCCACTCGTGGTTAAATTTAAACTAGAAATAATCCACGATGCATTTTGAAGTTCGTAATGATTATCATTTGCTCAACAGTGTATACAACCAGTAGGCCTACTCAGATGAGAATCCATGAAATGAAACTAAAGCTAAAATCGCCTCTCAAAAACTCAAATAACCGGAAAATGCAGGCTAGACAGTGTGTGTATAGTATAATTTTGACTCGACTCATCAATTAAGTGATAAGATTGAAATAATATTAGTTACATTCCCCATTACTGGCCTGTGATTGAATTTTGCACAATACATTAATTTATACAGTCTGTGAACGTTTTACAAATGACAACAACCCAACCCTTTCCAAAGGTAAATACATTTTTTTGGCTTGAAGAAAGGATGGAGAGATGCATGACGAATACAATAGAGCGATTTTACGACCTGTGAAAGGACCTGAAAGGAATGGCTTGAAAGGTGGGGCATTCTTGTATAAGTGATAGTTAAATCGTGTAATTTTTATCATTTAGTGATTATACATATAGTTATTCAATTCATCAAGTCAAACAAGGCCTAAAATGTTTTTCAATCACAATTGTAGCTCAATTCTAAGAGAAATTGCAAAACAAATCAAATAACCATTTGATATGATTTAATCGGATATTTCCTTAAATATGAGGATAAACACTTCGCAAAAAAAACTAAAATGCGTAGAAAAATGTAAATAAGACAATGAGTTTATTAAAACCGAGATAACGCTTATCAACTCTACTTTTAGTTTAGAGATGGTATTTTTTTTTTTGCACAAGGTTGTTGTGAATGGATGCATAGTATACCCTAGATAATAAAAGTAATATAGAAAATACCCTTTGAAGGCGATTCTCAGAATTCAGAAATACGTTTATTGATGAGTTTAGGGTCTGGGGGCTGAGGGCTGTGTGAGGCAGAGATTTGTTGGGTTCTAAACTTGTCGACAGAATCCCTGACAAAAATAACAGTACGGTTGTTGTCCGACTCCCTAGCAGTAGCATCATAGCCGAAGCCGAGTCCGGCGTTTCCGATGCGAAAAGATATTATTATTATCCTTCACACAATCATATTATTTGCAGTAGTAACAATTTAAAAAAAGTATATGTTATAAAGCCGGTTATAGGCGATTTTGTGTCCTTCTCATCCCCTGAAATAATACGAATGTGTAAGTCGGTCATAAGATAATAATTGCAGAAAAACATTATTCATAGATTTATTGATATGCTGTGCTGTGCTGACACGGGAGTGTCATTGATTTTATCATTGAGTATACTGTTTTATGTGTAATATGTGTATGAGTATATTATTTTATCGCCTTCCGTAATGGGCTATAATATTCGTTAGTGTCATTGATAGCAATTGGATAAATTATTGAAATATTGCACTGGGTTTTGTATAATTTATGTATTATTTTATTTTATGCATATATTGCTCGTGTGTGTTATTATAATCTATAAGAGCGTGCAACGCATATGCTATGGCCGGTGGCCATTAGCATGGCACTGGCATGGTGCAAATTGCCAAAACATAAAAAAGTAAGCATGCTAAAAACAAACCCCAAAATTTACATTCACTGAATCCTTGTATTTATGGCCTGCTTCGAGTTTGGAAGGGGAGGTCTACTCAGTCACTCATCATGGTCCCTTTCAAACATTGCAAGATGAAAACAAAATCCACCTTGGTTCCTAGAACTGGCTCGGGCGGATAAGGAGATCATTGCTTTGTCGAGTCCCAAGGTTCTGAATTCGGTTCTATAAAATAGCTTGTGAAAATAATTAAAACTGCTGTACCAGTACCACGACAATACTGTATATAGTTTCGAATTGTAGTTCGATTTATTGGGTACATAACGTGGACATGTGTAAATGAGTAAAATTACACTTCATTTTCTGTAGCAAATATGTAAACACACACACACACACACAAATTGAATTTGCCCTTCTTTCACAATTATTTACTATAATGCTGTAGAAATAAATGTGTGTTCATTATAAAAAAAGATTTGGATTATAACTATTCAAATATAATTATTATTCAAATTGTTGACATTGTGAGGTTGAAAATCGACATAACTGGGGAAGGCAGCGGTGTGGCGGACCACCTAAATGGTTGTATACGAAATTGGCTGTTGCACACAAAAGATATATTTATAATGGAAAGACCTTTCCTTCAGAATCGAAATGGGTATTTGGCCGGCGTTAGGGGGCGGGGGGCTTCTACTCACAAGTTGCTACCTTCCCGACATCATTAGGTGTCATTGATTTTGTGGTTTCTTGTGTATATTATTTTCGATCGCGAGTATTGAACAAGCTATAATGACATGATAGTGTCTTAAATTTTTGTGTGTGTGTTCATTATTTTTGATCGAATCCTCAACGGGGTTTATTGGCATAAGAAGAGCAAAAATGTGACATTGCTTATTTTTTAATATATGCAATTAAAAGTAGTCGTATCACATCGGATCGGATCGGGTATTCTCTAGAAAGGTATACCCTGATGGTAAGATTGAACATAAATTATAATTGTTATCAATTTTTGTATTTTCATTCTTACACTAGAATTATTTATGACACCTGATTGCATTATCCACTTTCTGGAGAGTTTGTTTATCTGCGCCAAATAGTGAATGAAAGCGACAGCTTGGGCTCTGGAACGATTATGTTAGTGATTGAATGTTTATTTTATTTTATACATATCGTGAGGCGTAAAGTAAAATCAAATTACATCACGGAATAAGTTCTGTGACCGAGGGGGTAGATTCTTAATACGATTTTTTAAAATAATTAATTACATTTTTTATTGGAGGTAATATTCACGTTCAATATTAACAATAACGCGCCATATTATGCTATGACCGAGTTGAAAACCATCGCATACAAAGAAGGTTATATTTTGTATATGAAACCCTTTTCAAGGGATACAACTCATTTACTTGAGAGAAGTATTTGACTCCAACACGTTAGAAAAATTATTCAAACAATAAAATAATATTTTTGAGTGCAATATTAGCTCATCAAACTCACATTCGGGCTCTTGTTGAGAGGATTTGTAATAACTGGTACAATCTGACAGGCAAAGTTCTAATCAATCGACGAAATGTATTATGGTGATTATGATATGAAAATTTCTATCATTATGTGTTTAAAAACATCCTTTCAAATATAATCATACACATCGAGAATCGACCACAACACACATCTTGTTGTTGTAGCCTATACAGAAGGCGTAATGCTTTTAGTGTGGACTTGTCGTGACGTGACTTGTGTTTTCCCGTTTAATTGAAGGTAAATTTAGGGAACCCATCTGTAAGTCTCCTCCACTCGCAGACGGATGTAAATCAATGATCGGACAGAAACCCTGTATACATTCCTCGCAGGCGTCACCTCGTGCACTGTCTTCCAATGGTATTGCTACTTGTCTCATTTCCATCTCCCGAATCAATCGGTTGTGTCATTTCATCATCAACAAAAGGAAGAAGATTCAATCGCAGGTGTTCAATGATGATTATAAATTCCATTTCCACTTTGACTTCGTGTACAAGGAATAGAATTCGGATGATTAGTACTCATTGTGCATTGTTATTATAAAAAGTATCTTGATACATATGTGACTAAAAACACTTATCAATACGTAATCAAATGAAATCTCTGTTCAGTGTTTTCAGAAAATACAATGTAAATTACAAATATGTGTATTATCCCCCAATGAGACACAAGATTGTGTCTCACTCTCATTACAAGTGAAACGTTTATATCACAATACAACTTTACTTATATAAATGCTGTAGGAATCAATTTTTTGTTTCTTGACAAAAGTAAACTTTTCAATAATTATTTAAATTCGTCGCGATTGTTAGATTGACAGATTTGATGAAGGTAGCAGAGTGGATGATAACGGTTGTAAACTAAATTGGTCTGTTGTAAAGTTTTGCACACAAAGAGATATTTATAATGGCCGGACCCTTCTTCCAGAATCTGTTATTCTTTTATGTCAATAGTTCAATACCTAGAGAAGAAGACCCTTTTTTTTTGCTCTAAACCGCTCGCCCTTCGCCCCCCACCCCCGCAACCCCTAAAGAGATGCAGCCTTCCATTCACAGACGTCTGAGAAGTTGCCTACCTTTACGGGGCACTTTCAACCAAACCACATTCAAACGCCCGCGTAGTTTTGACCAGTAGCGCCCAACTAGCGGATTTGCTTGAAACTAACCAAAGGGAAATCCTGACCTTAATTGCAATATTCGTTCGTGGCGACGAGGATTTTTCCTTTGACATCTCCACTTCACCCTGAGAATCAATACGTCGCATCGCATTCCAGTGTCATCGCCAGATATTTCGCATAACACTCGCACTCGGGAGGGATGGTTGATCTTGATCCTATACACCGTTCGACATAAGTTGAAAACGAACAACTTGGACGATACGCACTTTAACACCTAATTCACATTTTAAACTTTCGCGGCCAGTAATATTAAATCAAAGTTGTATGTGTACAGTTATATTGTAACGTTTGAATTTAATGAAAACACTTCTATAAAGTGACAATGGAAATATTTTACTCTCAAAGGGTGAAAATGTATCACGTGAACGATGTGTACCGTGGAATTCTTCTCTGGCAAAGCGGATGGGAGCTACACATGACCACTATATTTGTAAGGATCGTTTTCTATCATCGGGGCACACTTTGGCGATCCTCGTTACCCCTGTAAAATACTTTTAAAAATTAATAAAAACATTAATACACAATAGTAAGTTTATAACGGACGACTCTCCAATTGGACATTCTCTTCCCGAGTAGATGGTGTTATAGAAAGAAATTAAAAAGTGCCCAAATTTCTGCCTATACAATCATATCAGCATCGTAGTCGCATATACAATAAAACCAAGGTTTAACACAATAGGCAATTATATTTATACATTTATTAGTTACACGTTGTTTTTCAATCTTACATATTTTCTTACGTTCTTTTTATCGAAGTCGGCGTTTGTTTGGTGTCTAATTTTGTTTTAAAACAATTTAAATTTATGCTTTATAAATTACCGCCATAGAGCTGAGATAATATTCATAACTCTCGGAACAGCAGTCCCGATAAGGTCGTAAAATCTGAGAATTTAATTTGCGCCCTGTTTCCTAGTCTCCTGTTTGCGGAGAAGAAGGGGGAAAACGAAGAAAAGAACAGATTGCGATTTGTTGGGAAGCGTCGTAGCGGAAGTGATGGGAGACTGAAATCCTCGCTAAATTGTCTCGAGTGATAAGCGTCGCGGTAATGACGGAACAATCCTTGCCAGGAAGCTGCTCGGGCGACACTCGGTGCACTTGGGTGCACAGACGCTGAACAAGTGAGCGTCGTATTGACACTCGGTGCACCTGGGTGCAAAGAAACGGGTTCACGATACCGGTATAAACATCATGAACACTTTTCCCGGGCGACAAAATGTGCATTGCTTACCTAGAAATTGAGTGTATATGCACTTACACTATAGTTTGCACGGAACTGGGCGTCAGTTTCTCTTTCATCCGTTCTGTTCTAGGGCGTGCGGTGTTAAGATTATGAGAACACCTGATGCATCTGCATTGCGCAGAATTGTACGCGATGAATCGTAATATCTGACATCTTATATTCACCACAATTGTGTTCAGATTATGTTTGTGACTCTGAATCGACGAATTATACTTTAAGTTTTAAACATACTTTTATATACATTCTGGGTCATAGGCCCTTTATAAAATTACGATCATGTGATTTACTACAGTTAATATTAAAGTTCCCCCAAGTCACTATGTTTTATTATTTTTGTTTAGCTTTTGCTTATATTGTTTGGCTCTATTGATGTTTCTATAAATATTTATGGTCTAAATATAGCTCGATGTATTGAACGGTATCCAAGTTGGACAATGCTACACCGTCTTTTGGATGACACCCAGTAACGTTTTGTATTTTCTCTCTTTGTGATTAGACAAAGTTCAGAATTACAATAAAATCATTCAAATCAGCACGGGAACACCACCAATCGAGCTGAAAATATGCGTTTTTACTCTTCGAACTATGTTTACTTTAGTCTTTCGGTCAATCTGTGCTGTCAATACTGAGAAAGGTAACGCGTATGTGTTCTTACATTACACATTTAAAAATAAATTTGGTTCCGTTTTGACATAAAGAGTAATTTGTAAACATTGACCAATATTTTAAAAAATATTATGAACTATGAGCACACACAACTTTAAAAAATTCGCATTCTCTGAGGCGTTATGAAAGTTTCACAAGTAAACGTATTCTTCTTTTTCAGGATGTTACTTGTAAACGAGTGATTTTGTTTTTCGGTCTATGTCTTGCTTGAAGTTTGGCAACTTCTCGAACAGAACAGCTGTTGTTAGCACGCTTCTACAAATAACAATTAGCAGACGAGAACAAGTCTCCATCAACTCGGTTCCGAGATGAGTGTACATGTTCGTGTTATGAGTTAGCGATGCTGTTTCACAGAACGTAACGTGATGTCAAGTTACTACGACAAGGATGTGGCCAAATATCTGTCGCCCTCGTTTCTACGAACTGACAACTGATTCACAGCGAGATGTGTGTATTCCTGTCTAATGTGTATTCCGAAACGTTTTGTGGCTGTGATCAGGTGACCGTTCTACTAAATACCAGTATAATTATGATATCTCTCCTTGGTCCGCATCTTCTTCCCCTTCCCTATCTAATCTTTCTACTTATTGATTATTTATGTATATCAACATTACCCATATCATTCATAGTCACGATGTTAAATACATTTATTATAATCAGTTTAATGGCTAAGACTACTTAGTACTAGACTATTAATAAAGATTTTTGAATCCTCTAGTAGAGTGTTTTTAATAGTTAAAAACGAACTTTTGTAATTACATAAAATGATGATTCAATTTCTATACCAGTGTGACTTAGGATTATGGTTTAAGTCCCAGTCGGGAAAATTTATGACATATTATGTCATTTTCTCTCACACGCCGTTCCCACAATGCTGGACTGAGCTTAAAAATGGATTGTCATAGGCTACTGAGAATATAACAATGAGTACATACAATGACATTGACAGTGAATACAGCGATGAGAATAATTATAGTGATTATAGGTACTTCTTTCTTACTATAATGGTAAATAACGGTATCCCACAAGTCGCAAGACTCCCAGTCCAGTTTATACTAATTACGTCTAGAATGAGGAAGCCGCGCCGAGACGTTGTCTGCAATGTCCGTCATCACGCATAGCTGGCGCACTCGTGCGGGAATTGTAGCCGACAGAGACACCTCAGGAATTCGCGAGATGGTGTGAAAAATAGCGTGGAAAAGTCTGTCGAGTGGAAATAAACTGGCTTCTCTTCTGCTAGGAGGACGTTTTATCGTTGTGTGAAGGAGATATTACCGGAGTCTGGGGAATTCATACGTTTGTTGCACGGGTCGGCGCGTCGTTAATACGGACGGTTGCAGCGTGAGCGAGATGTGACGGAAGCTCGCGGGTATGCGCTGTTCGTTTTATTATTGCAATTTACATGCCCGATGGCGGACCTGGAGTTCTGCTACGTGCTAACCAGAACCAAGTGCAACGAAAGCAATCAAAACACAATGACAATAACTGTTAATACAGCTATACGAACACAAAATGTAGATACAAACTTTTCACTTTACTATTTTCCTAGACGTTAATTTTGTGTTAAAAATTAACGATTAAATACGTGGGATGTTTTCTAGTTTGTACTTTTTTGTAGTATATATCTTGATGTTTTTTTTTTTTAAATGTATACGCATAACACTGTTTGTGCTTACAGTTAATTATACAACTAATTGGAGAATATATTTCTGAATGACTGCTCTGTTGAACAGAATTTTGGTGAAAATTGTTATTAATTGGATGAGCGAAGCGAAGACTTCAATTTCACTGACCCCCAAAAAATTTAGCTCGTGTTTTTTTTTTTTTTTTTGTCTGTTTTTTAACTCTCTACCAGGCAAACGGCATATCCAATCTTGATGAAAATTGGAGGGGACCTTCGAAATCTCTGAACTTAGAGGTGTATTGTTTTTGGGTACAATCGAAAAATTTTTTCTCATGAATATCGTACTTTTACGATTTTTTTTCGATTTTTAGTGCGATATTTTCGTGACATTTGGGCCAATTCTGTCCAAACGGGTGGGGCTACAACGTTCATGATGGAGTACCTTTTGAAAGAAAAAGTTGAAAAAGTTAGCCAGAATCCATAGAAATAAAGCTTTTAATATAAGTTTTTTGATTTTTTGTGCGATATTTTCGTGCCATTTGGGCCAATTCTGACCAAACGGGTGGGGCTACAACGTTCATATTATACATGGACATTAAGGTTATGGTGATGTAGTACCTTTTGAAAGAAAAAGTTGAAAAAGTTAGCCAGAATCCATAGAAATAATGCTTTTAATATAAGTTTTTTACGGTAAATAATACCAATTGACAGGTAACAATAGAAACTTGTCAACAATCACCTATACAATGCGTAGGCAGCAAAACAAAGCACTTGCAAAAGTAAAGATATCCCACGCAAACTAAAAATTTAAAAAAGCTCATCCATCAACGCGGCGGGACTTTAGCGTTTTCCTAGTTATCACTATTCTTTTATTGGATGAGCGAAGCAAAGACTTCAATTTCACTGACCCCCCAAAAAATTTAGCTTCAATGTTTTTTGTTTTTGTTTTTTTTGTCTGTTTGTTAGCATGATTCCGGGCAAACGGAAACGGAAACGATCTTGATGAAAATTGGAGGCGACCTTCGAAATCTCTAAACTTAGAGGTGTATTGTTTTTGGGTACAATCGAAGAAATATTTCTCATGAATATCGTACTTTTACGATTTTTTTTCGATTTTTAGTGCGATATTTTCGTGTCGTTTGGGTCGATTCTGACCAAACGGGTGGGGCTACAACGTTCATATTATACATGGACATTAAGGTTATGGTGATGTAGTACCTTTTGAAAGAAAAAGTTGAAAAAGTTTACCAGAATCCATAGAAATAAAGCTTTTAATATAAGTTTTTTATGGTATAAATAATAACATTTGACAAGTAACAATAGAAACTTGACAACAATCACATACAATGCATAGGCAGCAAAGCAAAACACTTGCAAAAGGAAAGATATCCCACGCAAACTAAAAACTTAAAAAAGCTCATCCATCAACGCGGCGGGACTTTAGCGTTTTCCTAGCATAATATCCTAAAATTATTCATTGTTAAACTGCCATTAGAATTGTGTCAAGTTTTTGGATATCTGGGTTGCAGCATGCATGGTCCAAAATGTCACCAAACAAATGATGTGTGATGTTTATACAATTGATTGCATATTTTTGGATGAGCGAACTTCAATTTCACTGACCCCCAAAAAATTTAGCTCGGGTGTTTTTTTGTTTTTTTTCTGTCTGTTTGTTAACTCTCTACCAGGCAAACGGCATATCCCATCTTGATGAAAATTAGAGGGGACCTTCGAAATCTCTGAACTTAGAGGTGTATTGTTTTTGGGTACAATCGAAGAAATATTTCTCATGAATATCGTACTTTTACGATTTTTTTCGATTTTTAGTGCGATATTTTCGTGACATTTGGGCCGATTCTGACCAAACGGGGTGGGCTACAACGTTCATATTTCACATGGACATTAAGGTAATGGTGATGTAGTACATTTTGAAAGAAAAAGTTGAAAAAGTTCGCCAGAAACCACAGAATAAAGGTTTTGATAAGAGTTTTTTTTTATGTTTATAATAACAATTAACAAGTAACAATAGAAACTTGACAACAATCACCTACAATGCATTCAAAAAGCACTTGCAAAGGAAAAGTGGTCCTACGCAAAGTAAAAACTTACAAAAAAGCTCATCCATCAACGCGACGGGACTTTAGCGTTTTCCTAGTTTAGCAAATATAGATATATAATGCAAATACAACACATTATAAGATACGAAAATACAAATTTACAAAATACCTTAATTTACCAAATTACCAAATTCACCATATTAGCCTACCTAATTTACAAAATGTACAATATTACAAAACTTACCGAATCCTGGGAATAAACAATGATTGTTATGAGTAAGGTCAGGGAATATATTTCTCAATGTTTTAATTACGTTACAGAAATTATCTAATCTACCTACAACAAATTGCTCCTGCAGATTTAGTCTACAATGGAAATATGCATAGCTCCGATTAGTTTTTTCGTTTTGTTTGTGACGTGAATAACAAGTTGACATCGAAACTAAAACTGCCAACGTTGTTTTTTTGTTTAGAATACAGTATTCAAACAATACATAAATCCATTTGCCATGGTAGTGGCTATTAGTAAGCTTATAACTTACATGTATTGACAAGTGCACGTTTATTTTGTGCGGCAGTTTTGTCAGTTATTTATATTTGTAGTTTTAGGCTGATAGTGATAACACTTTGGTGTGATTTGTGATAATTTGATGGAGCATAAGCATTTCCGTGTTATGTAATTTTATTAAACCATATATAACCATTGAGTATAGAACCTTCTATACTCAATGATATAACTTTCGGAGGGTTAAAACCGTATTCGTTCTTACCGTGCAGTTTGGAAGACATTCTTTTTCGAGAATATAATCCATCTAATCAAGGCTCCAGGAAAAAAAACAGACTGAAGTAAAGTTTCTGTCGAAATACTCCAAATCTGAAAAGTAAAGTTTATTTGCAGTGACATATTTCATTACACGTTCGTTCATGGTTGAAGTGCTCAGTTCGTCGTGCTGGAGGCGGTATTATATAGAGCGTAAGTGACATTTTGAGAAGTCATGTCATTACTCGTGAGTCCACCCGGGCAGAGAGTGTATAAACTATGTATGGAGGTCGTAGCGAGCTCGCGTCGTAATAGTAAGGGGGCGTAACCGGCGGACGAGTGTGTGAGGTCGAGGGTCGTTACCCGACGAAGATGACACTTGGGGCTGGTAGAACATATTCAACATGTGTCGCGTAGCTAAGAAATTACTCGCGCGCTCCACACACATTAAAATGTGCCAAGCAATCGGACACTATCACACTATAACGAAGCAATTTGTTTGAAAAGTTTGCATAAAAAATACGTGAATTTGATGTTACGTTGTATTTTGAAAACTTATTTTGGATTCACAACAGCTGCATCCAACTGGAGAAAAACAATCGTCTACACATTATGTCAATACAGGAATTCCATCCTCCATGGTCCATGGTGGCTCCATGGTTTTAGGCAAATTGCTCTACGCTCGGCCAACTGACACCACAGATGTTTGAAATTTTAAACATACCCCACGAAAGTGGAAATATAGGGCTCCACAGTATAACACATTTCTAAAATTTGTTTTGAAATCATTTATAAAAAAATAGATTAGTTTCCACGAATTTCAATTTTGTTAAAAAGTCCAAAAAAAAAACTATGACTGTATGGCTGTTCATGTATGCTTTTTGACAACTATGTGAAGTTGCAGATACGTTGGATTTTCTTGGCCGAGCGAATAGCTATGCGCCAACTGCCAAATGTGTCCTATTCCCTCTAATTCAATCTTATTTTTTCGGAATTCGTATTTTACGAGAGGAAAGTTACCACCGTACTAAATCATTTTTTTCTTTTATGATTATCACTTCTTAGCTTTGAGCCGCGCTTTGCCACATTTTAACGACTTTTTGACTTCTTTCACCACCTTGGCCTCCTTTGTGTTCCCCGCTCGACTCTCGGAAACTTTTTGTCGATAATCTCGATCCTCGTCTAACCTTTTATGTTCGAAGTCGATCGTGGTCCCGTCCCCCTAGATTGAAGCACACTTCTATTCTTGACCACGTCAGAAACTCTCAACTTTTGTCTCGTTCTATCGACTTCCTACTGTCTGTCCGTCTGTCCGTCATAATAGACGCATGCAGGGCGCCACACGGGCGCACTGTCCACGACCGACGCTCACTCGCCGCCAAGACGTCAAGCGGATCAAACTTAGATAATGGATTTTATTGATTAACGTCTTTTTATGATGGACCCAAATACGTTATCAACCCTCATATTTTTATTTCTCTTGATCTGGACCTGTTTCGAAATTTACTTGCATTAGCGTTATTATTAAAATGTAATTATTTTTGTGCAGCATGTTTTGTTTGCAAAATTTAAGAGAACTTCATCTTACTTTTTCAAATATTGTTTGTAAAATAAATATTAAAATCACTACTTAAATTTATTGTTTGAATATATATTTATGTGCTCCAAGAATCTTTTTACGCGTCGGACTACATGTGGCGATATCGTAAGATATTCGCCGAAAACAGCGTGCGCAATTGTTAGTTTTACGACTTCTCGGGAAGAAACCGTTTTAGTCATTTTGTCAACCCCAAAACTAAAATATTTTAAGACGCTATTAATCATTTTTATAGTTTTAGTTTAATGTATTTAGTATTGTTTTTGCTGCTGCTTCAAACTCGTAATTCGGTTTTATGATACGAACTACAACCCTAACAATCCCCACGTCCTTCACCACCTATGACGACCTCTGTGCACGTGCTCCCTACAGACGTGACGTCACGGGCTGGCTGGCCGGCTCCAGTGGGAGAGATTTATGTTGAGGGGGTAGTCAAAGTCACTGCCACTCCGTCCTTTATTTCCTGCAATACAAACTTTTTCCGTGGAAAGGAAAAAACCGCGGAGAAAAACATTGATGCTTGTGTTTATGTATTTCCTGAGCTTTATTTTTATCTGGCTCTTCCGGCGTTGCGCCCTGGGCCTACACCCTAATCTCTTTTAAGCCCCCCAACACTCGGCCAAGTAATTCTAACGGAGTTACTCTGCCGTGGACGGCCGTTGGTCATTATTGCGTTTCTTTATGAGATTTACTCCGTTTCAGGTAATTGTGCTGGGTGACAAAAAAGCTTATTTTTTGTCTTGTGTGACCGCGACGTAAAAACGTAGTTTGTTGGGGCTTAACATGTCGTGTGTCTGCGGCGATGTGGAAACACATCACAAAGTAACAAATGAAATAGTCACGAGGATTTCATTAAAGCATACGTTGAAAAACAAACATTAAGTCCTTCAAGATATCAACTAACAACTTATTTTAAGGCATGGGTGGCATACCTTGTTTTCTATTAGGGGAACCAGCGACTTTCTTTGTTGATAATGTATCGCACATGTGCGCTTCGATTAGTTTGTAATTGAATATAGTTAGTTTTATTTTAGGCATCCCTTTGAAGTAATGCTGTTTCTGAGAATGGTGAATATGACCAATAAAATAAGAACAATATAATAGGCTACACACAAAATTACACAATATGTGAAAAAAACATTGTATGCCTTCCAGATATTTACAAATTCAATACATTTGGTTATCATTAATTGTTTAGTATATTATTATATGACAATGCTCCATAATATCAACCTATAACTCTTTGTGGAACTGATGAAAAAGTCAATGTTTTCATAACAAATGTTTGTTCATATCCACAAAATAACACAACAACACAAACACACAACACAAACAAACCCAACACAATATAAAATCAATACTATTATTAATCAATACTTTTGTCTTCAATGCATTTTATTATCTACCTTTAATTTGTCTATCGAACAACTCTGCCAAATCTGTTACTCGTAACAAAATTTGTAATTTCTTTGCTCAATTTTAGATGTGCCAGACAACTATTTCGTCCTCTCAATTATCTTCTTCAATTTCTTCTTCTGCGTTATTTTCTCCACATTCTTCTTCCTCGGGGACCTACACCCGTTTTAGCCACATTTTCTTTTCTTCCCGTCACCTTCACTCCCTTATTTTCTTTTTTGAATGTTCCAGACGAACATGATCAGCCTGGAGGCTCTCCCTAAGATCATCGACACCACCCAACTGACCTCCGACCTCGAGGGCACCCTCCACTACGACCACGCCCAGTGGATCGACCTCCGTCTCGCGCTCGAGGACTTTGTGTGGCAGGCG
Source organism: Sweltsa coloradensis (assembly GCA_024449915.1). Lineage (NCBI taxonomy): Eukaryota > Metazoa > Arthropoda > Insecta > Plecoptera > Chloroperlidae > Sweltsa > Sweltsa coloradensis. The sequence continues at coordinate 23,879 of JAMZAV010002817.1, read as the reverse complement.
GCCGACCTCCTGGACCGACTCGACGACCTGCAGGAGGACCTCAGTCGCAACGACTTCGCCGCCGACGTCGCCGGGGCCAAGCACGGCATAGACCTGCACAACGAGATGAAGAAGAAGATCATGAAGGCGCCCGTAGAAGATATTGACCTTATAGGTCAGAGGTTGTTACAAAGGTGAGTTCTGTAGGGGTGGGGAGAAATACAGATCGCTGGTTGGCCACGAGTCGTTTGTCGACGACGTCGGCGTCGACAGGGTTGGCTACCCTTGGAGTCACACTTTTTTACAGCCCCCAATGAAAATCAGTTTTGTTTGCTATAAATACAAGTTAGTTCCTTACTTTATTTTTTTGTTATTGACTTCAGTAGCCTTTTAATATTCTATCTGAATTTTCAAAGAATTTTCAGTATGTGACAAAATTAGGCAGGTTAAAATGACCTGAATTAAATTTAAGTACCCTCATTTGATTTGTAACCATCACTGTGATGATAAGTGATAACTCAATTGCCTGACATGGAACTTTAGAACTAATGCACACAGAACAAAAAAAAAAGTTTGTATTTTTATCCTCTCTTTTTTATTATCATCTTCTCTTATTTTGTTTCATTTTGTATCCAGTCTTGATGGTAGTCTTTGTCTATGAAATGTACACTGTGCTTCCTATTTGTTTTTATGATCATTTTTTATCTGGCAGTAAGTACTTTCTGCCTTTAAACACTTAACTCCTGCAATTAGTAAACTGATATTACTCTGCAATTTATTTCACAATTTGATAATAATAATCATCAAAACTCATTTCCAACAATGTCAGGTTGAGTGGTGTTCTTCACACCGATATCTAGGGCACGAAACTATTTTTTGCCGAGATTGCCAGGCTCAGCGTTTCTTCATCATCATCTTCATCGTCATCTTCATCCTGCATCTGCTTTTCCACCAATTTTCTCCACTCTTTCCTGTCCTCCCACAGCTTCAATTCCGTCACCTGGTTCCACGATTCACCTCTCTCTTCAACGTCTCCTTCGATCAATCTTCCCCATCTTTCTCTCGGTCTTCCTACTTTTCTTTCACCTTCCTCTCCTGTTTCGAAGTCTCGTCTTGGGATCCTATCCATTTCCATCCTCTTCATGACCAAACCATCTTAAACGTTCCCTTTCTAATTTAAACCTCAATTTCTCCAGACCTAATTCCTTTCTTATGTCGCTTCTAATCCTGTCCAGTTTTGTAACTCCCTTGATACTTCTTAAAATTTGATACAATTTGATATGGGTTAAAATTCAGAAAATACCAAATTCAACCCCAACCATAGATTGAGACTTATCACCCGATAGCCAGGTGGAAATGTTCAGTGATATCTCGATTTTACATCATTTGTTTCAGTTCCACTTGGCTATGGTATGATTTTTAAATATTAACATACATATATATTTTACTCACACATACACTCACTTTCACACATACACTCAAATTCAAATTCACATTCACATTCACACTCACACTCACAATCGCCATCATTTTTGTATTACATTTATGTGTAATGTTTTGTAATTTTGTATGTTTCTTATATTGACATTATTAAGAATATTATTATTTTGTGTTTTGTATATTGCTTTTAATGTGTTTATTGTAAGACACTTTGTGTTATGGGGCTAAGCTCTAATTCTTACCACCAGCAATGTGATTGTCAAACTGGAATGTGTTTCATGCTGGCAACTGTTTCCAGGCTATCGGGCGACGGCGGCAGTGGCTACGACTCTGGCTACTCGGGTCGTGACAGCGAGGCCAGCTGCGTAGTCTCGAACCCAGACCTCCAAGCCTCCGTACCCCAGATCCTTCAGAATCTAGAGTCTGTCCACTCTTCACAGCAGCACCTATTGCAGCTGTGGCACCACAAAAAACTCAAGCTAGACCAATGTTTTCAGCTCAGACTATTTGAACAAGACTGTGAAAAGGTAAGGTCATTGTTGCCAGAATGAGCTAATTGGACTTTTTTCTAATTTCAGTAACTTGTGACCTTTTACTTACAAGGTTAAGGATAGTATGAACAAAAATGCTCAGTTAATGACCTTTTGAGCTAGGCTAAGTTTTCAATCGACCTCCTCCAATTTTCAACCAAGATATGGTCTAACCTCTTATGATTCTCATTATTAGCAATAACAATATTCATATTCATAAAAATTTCATATGACTCTTTCCCAATGCTGATGTAGTAAGTTAAATTGTACTATTTACAAAATTAAGTTCTGCCTTTTCATGAAAGGTTGGTTTCATTTATTATTTCCTTCATATTTTATGAAGATCCTTCTACCAATTTACCAATCTAGACTGTTTTTACCCCCTATGCATGTCTCTTGTTTTGAATTGTACATTAAATTGATTGTTTGCATAGTCCTTACTGCTGTGTAAATTAAGGATTTGTCAAGAAAAAATGCCTACAAAATCTAGAGCTCTTCCATCATCCTTTATGTGGGTGTTAACTGTGAATATACTGACTGGCATCACAGTTTGTATTTATTTGTCCCAAGTCATTACATGGGAACTATAATGGTCTTGTTCACAATATTCTCATTGTGTCAACTAAATTGACCTTCGTAAATGTGGGGTTAAGTAGTAAGTACTGTACCCCCCGTTGTTTGCAAGAGCTAACTTCATTGTGTTTGTTTGTTTCCAGATGTTTGACTGGATCTGCCACAACCGTGATGTGTTCCTAATGAACTACGTAGAAATAGGCCATAGTTATCAATTAGCCAAAGAACTCCAAGAGGAGCACAACCATTTTACGATGAGCTCCATGGTGAGTCGTGAGTTGACGCTCTGTTGTAATCACAATCACCATGAACCAATCAATATGGTGTTGAATATCCATTTGGATTATTTTATAGAGCTGCACAGATAAAGTGCACATGAGTTATTATAAAGAAGTCAATGTTATTAGACTACTATATTTGCCCATATAATCAAAACGACATTGCAGAGCAATGCAGTAAAATGTGCAAGGTTGCACATTTTCTTTCTCTAGCTTGTTTGCCTAGATTATAAACCTATGTACAAACAACAATCTCTAGCTTAAAAAAATGTCCTTAAAAATTAATAATACCAATAAGCAATCCTTAAAAATCATTCCTTACAGGTTTGTTAACATAGAAGTGTAGTGCCTTCAACCATATTTCTTGTTCATTAAGAATAATTTGTTTAGATTGTTTTAACTAATTATTATTAATTCACATAGGTTATGTTGATAAAATGCTGATTGGCTGGAGTATATTGGTGTGAGATAGGAATCAACAGCTTGCCTTCGAAAAGTGACGGTTGCTGCTGCCATCGCTTTTCGACTACCCGGCACCTCCACCATATGTACCAGCCAGGATTAATGTAATTTCGACTACCTACCCGGCACCTCCACCAAAATTTTGAAATTTACCATTTTTTGTGTAAATGTGTGTGAAGCCGTATATTCCCACTTGTCGATATCGCATCGAAATATTGATTTTTTTGCCCAGCCCTAATATCTACATATAAAAATTGACTTTTCCTTGCAATTATTACACTGCTGGTTAAAGTAATGGCTGGCTGTCTTGAGTTGATGGCATCTAAAATTGGAAAAAAATCCTTTTTTTATGTACTATTTAAAATTTCAACTATTTTTCTTTTGTTCATATTATGGATGGGTATCTTATTAAAATTTATAAATAAATAGTGAAATATATATGTTTTCTCTGCTTGAATAAAATGATTTCTATTCTTTTCCTTTGATTTTCAGAATGTATATGTTAATATTAACCGTATTTTAACGGTCGCCTCTCGCCTGATAGAAAGTAATCACTACGCTGCACAACACATACGAACCGTAGCCGGTCGCTTAGATAGAACGTGGAAAGAATTCGCTGCTGGCTTAGATGAAAGAACGTCCGTGCTCGCTCTTTCAGTCCTCTTTCATCATAAAGCAGAACAAGTAAGCACACAAAGTTGAACATGTAGAGAGTAGAATATTATTTCATTTTCTCCTTCTTTTAAGTTAGCCTAGCCGCTATGATGAAATTACACATTGTCAATAATTCAATTAATTACAGATCTCTGTATGTATGGCACCATACTCGAGTAATACTGTTTGCCATTTACGTAATATTACATTAACCTTTTTATCATCAACTGCACAATGAACACAGTCATATCAAATGAACATGTTAATTTAATATAAGGCCTATACTTTGAAGTTGGTTTTAAAAATACAATATTTTTCCCCCTTGTTATATTACTGCTATTTGGTTCAGCCAGTTCAGTGAAATAAAAGGTCAAGTCAGATTTTAGTTTGTTCTTAGTATTTGGACTTCAAAATAAAATGTTTTCTTTAGTACAACAATAATTCTGTACAATTGTAACTGTATCTTATTATGCAATGTTTGAAATAAAAGATAATGTCTACTTAGCTGAGCAATACTCACAACCAACAAGCCATATTGCACAAGAAGGTAAGTGCAAAGAGGGGGTTAGGATAAAGTAGTTTATGTTTAAATCTGAGCTGCAGTCACTTATGAATTAAATTATTAAATATTTTGTTTTTTCTTTCAGTACGTTGAAAATGTATCAAATTGGAACCAAGCATGTGAAAACATGAGTATTCCTAGTGAAATAATGGTATTAGAAACTGCAATACACCAACATCAGAACCTATATGAATCCATGTGCCAAGCCTACACTGAGGTACGTCCAATACACCAGTATTGTATAATAATTTCTTTAAGTTGAATTATGAATAAAAATGGTACTGTAATGTACCATTTTTTATTATCTATTCTACCAAATCCTAAAATAAGATGGGATTTAATGTGGAAGATAAGTAATACCTATAGATTTGATATTAGACAGGTATAACTAGATTATGTTTGTGTGTCTTGTAGGACTGCTTGGTTCCAGATGGAAAATTATCACAGGCAAGCTGATAATTCTTCCTATTTTATGTGTTAAACATGTCTGATTCAAGTAACCAGTGTTAGTTAGGCCAGTAGGCAATTTGCTTATATTTGGCAGTTGCGTATTATTATTGTTACTATTTTACCTTTTATCACTGTCTCGTTATATCAGCACTTAGATGTATCCTAAACTGCACATTTTGCTTTATTCATCATTCAAATGAAGACTTGGGTTATCAATGCAGCTGACTTTAAAAAAATCTCCAGTTTTTAAGCCATGGCCCATGGGTATAGTATTTAATTATTTACACATTTAATGTAGGCATAATTTTGTATGGTAAATCACAAATCGCTGGCTGGCACATATTTGGGAAAAGAAAAACCACCATCGGTCTTGAAAACAGCGCAAAGTTAGTTTGTTTACAGTAATATCTGATTAAAGAGAAAGAGTTTGAAAACAGAAATAAGTTGAATACCTACGTATATTGTTTTTATTTCCCCATATTTAATAATTTTTTATTATGCATGCATTAAGTCAATTAATGTATGAAAATTTAAAATTTTTAGAGATGTCATGGAACAATTCCATACTATTATCTTTAAAATGGGCATGTGCTCTTAAGATGGATGATTGTATTTAAGTAGCTAGAATACTTATATACAGCTGGCATCTTTGGATCAATAACTTAGTCTTCATTTAAATGAGGTCATATTTTATGTTATTTCCTTGGAAGTCCTCTAATAGCGAGTGCTTTCCGCTTGCATTGCACAGACTAGTCATCATCCAAATGTTACTTCAACATTTTGATACTTCAATATCCCAAAATTCATCTGGTGTAGTACCTACTACTATGAGGTTAACATTGCACTTTTTAATCAATTTAATTATCTTTTTTGGCTGGGTCGTGGTATGTTAATAATTTATCTAGTTTTGTAGTGATAGTGCAGTTACTGATGCCGGACAATAAATACTACTGTTAAATAAAATTATCTACCACTTACACATGACAAAATTGTCTTAGTTATGTGGTTAATTCCGAGTACAAAGCCACTATATAAGTAACTGGTTTATACTTGTCTACTTGTATTTCTTATTTAAGAGTCTTTGGTGCGGTTGCTCAGCTTTTGAAATGCAGTACGTTATACTTTTCAATCAAATGACATGCAGGAAAATTAAAATATTTTGGTTTGTATTTCACTTTTCAATAGGTAGGCCTAACTAAATTCTTATTTCTTGTACATGGCCCTTTTCCCATATAAGCTACAATTTATAAACATGTAAATGTAGTTTGAAAAGTATAGAATGCATTATTTTCGTCTAGATTCATTGTGTTCTTGTGCATATTTGATTGTGATTTTCAAAGTTTGTCCCGTCGTTTACAATGCTGTGAAGTACATACAATAATCCCACCAACCTACTGCATCTAGCACGAATCATGATGTGCAATGAGGATTGGCTGCTATAAGAACTGTTTTAGTACTATGACTGGGAGGACTCAACTTTATTTGCTGTAATAGTGTCCAGTAGTTAGAATAGATTTTTCTCAAAAAATATATTGAAAATCAGTGTGTTTATGGTGTGTTCACTAATTTTTTTTTATTAAGGTGACTATTTTTTTTAACTTTGGGCAAATCATTGTCACCATTAAACATTACTCATCCTTGTGTGCACAGGCTTACACAAATGCAACCTGTTTATTTGGCCACTTACACTACACAAACTGATCGCCGTGGTCGCCGGCAGTCTAGCTTTTGCAGTTTGACATTCATTATAGCTCAATTTTTTAAAACTTATTACACATTTATTTTATGTCCAACCACCATTCTTTTATTTTATTTGCCAAGATGCTTTTACCTTGGCACCTGTTCTACAATTTTTACCCCATCGGGTGACACTGCTTTTCCCAACCAGTTGAGCATTTGGAAACAAATTCAGACATTTGTCTCTCTACCACTATTTTAGTATGTGCATAGTTGCCCATACCAAATTTACTTTCTTTAGTGCCAACATTATGCAACATAATCTTTCACAATTCACAACAACCTTTAAATCCTTGACCGTCATTTAAGATCGTACGACTGTGGTTAGACTAATTTACACAAGTTTAAATGGCTCTGAACCTAGATTTCAAAGTGGAGAATACAAACATTTGGATTCATCTTTTGAATTCACATCTATAATTTTGTCAATGATTTAAAGTAAGCTGAGTTTGTTTTAAAGTTTCCCATCAAAGCAGAGCTTTTCTTTTAGTAGAAATTGTTTTCTTAATGACTCTAATGGGATTTCTACCTGGGTCTATTTATTGAAGTGAGTACAAGGTAGGTTGGGACAAACAACTTGTGCAAGTGGTTCAAGTTCTTTGACTATGTAAATACCATAGTATGTAGTACTATTTTTATGAGATTCATGGAAATTTATCAACCCCAAATGTGGTATATACTAAGTCATACTACAAAATTAATATCCTGAATAATAGTTTCATTTTAAGTTTCAAAATGTTGCAAGTATAGATTGAAATCCACCCTTTCCTTCTCCTTGTAATAGTATGTAAGAATCGATGTATAGTAGGCCTAGTTGTTGTTGGCTGAAGTATGCTGAAATGCTGCATTTTTATGTCATGTGTTTGTAAATCAATGTATTTGCATTTTGCAGGTGTACAATTCCTACCAAGCGTTATTGAACGGACTTGATATCATGGTGCAAGTTTGTCATGGTTTCCCATCCACCAAAAATGCCAGAGACACAGTTTTCAACAACAATGTATGGCTTATGATTTGATTTATGCTCATTTTCTTTCAGCTTTTTTTTCTGGATGTGGCGATCTTGGGCTTGTCATCTATGTGTACATATTCTACTTGGTTATGGATGGTTAGATCAGATTACAACCATTTCTTGAGATCTATCTTATTAACTTACATCCATGTGGCTTCCGTGTATATTTCATTAATGTTATCAATGTTGTACTTGTTGTGAAGCTACAAGCCTAGCAGACTGTTAATATACCGCTTAACCAAAGCTGAGCTTTTCTCTTTGTTGCCTCTTGCTTTGCAATCAGAACTTGGCTGGCTTAGTAATACGGTTCATGTTTTCTCCTTCTGGAAATGTGTTTTCAAATGATTGTTGCCTTTTCCATCTTCATCAATGAGGTAACTACCTTGTACTTTTACTTTAATACTACATATAAAGATATTTATTTTAAAACAAACACACTAGCTTAGTAGTATTTACTTTGAATCAATTTAGTGCTAATAAAACACATGACTGTGTTTGATTACAAAATTAACAAATCCAAGTGCAAGTGCAGACGTAGTCAAATCAAATCATAATTGATTATTTATTGTTTCTTACCACAGTAAACTTGGCTCTATCGAGGTGTTAAGTAACCATTCATTTTTTTAAAAATGCATTCTTATTTTATGTGCATTGCCAAAAGTCGGTCAACTTAATGTTTTATTCTTTCTCTTCATATTTTCCATTATGCTATTCATAATGCTAATTTATATTAAAAAATGTAGGCCGGCAACTAAGGAAGCTGCAACAGCCCAAGTCTCTAGAGCTTAAGCTCTCCTTACATGAATATTTTATTTGTTTTGAAATGTGGAAACATACTAAAATAGTAAGACATCTTTCCTTTATCAAACCTAAAAGTATAAAACAGTAATACCATTGTCATCAACTTTTGGTAACAACTAAATAAAAAGGTAATTAAACCTTGGTGTGACAATGATTTGTAAGTAATATAAGATCGATCTAAAGGCATGATTTGAATGTGGTCAGGTGTCTAGTGCCTAGTGCTGTGATTACTAATGTCATGTGGTGTTGGTTGGGACTTCCAGGTTCATAGTACTAGCAAAAAACTTCTCTATCAACTCGACCATCTCGTTCAGATCTGTAATCAACCTGGGATGGAGTCGTCTCGCAAACATGTAGGCATCTCTTCTTACTTCACCTTCACTTTATCTTATCACTCACCTAAGCCTTACCTTTTATTTAAATTATTAGCAGCATCCAATCCTAATTTTTAATCTTCCACTACTAGCTGTAAAGTCCAATTTAACAAAACATTTTTCCTTATACCCCTGCACAAATTGTTTAATAACTCTCCAATCTGCATTCCCTGCTTACTATAAATTAACAGTGAATTTATTTTAAACTGCCTATCCATCATACTGCTATTGCAGGAAGCACTAATTTGTAATTTACACCAAAATGCACTTTATTATAATAATTTTTAGACCTAGTAAAGTTATTTACAATCCACCTACGATTGACAGTACATTCATATTATACTCTAGTTATTAACCGTACAAGTTAAAAAACATTGCCTGCCTTGATAGATGAAGCATTTCATTATTTTTTGGTATGCACTGTAGTATGCACCCAAACCTTTGCATTTGTATAGATGTATGAATTTATTAATATTATGCACTGTAATATTGATAATGTACATATTTGTAAATGAGAATGATGTGCACAACATATTTGAAGGGGTATACTGGACACAATTGTATCTACCACACAAAGTGTAAGTTGATGAAATATAAGTAGGCAAAACAGTATGTATTTTTCTTTTTAATTATCATCTAGTCTAAACAAGGGTATTACAAATAAATATCTTAGGTAAGGTACTCATAGGGTACTAATTTACTATGGGCCTGTGCCCAAATACAAAATAAGGATATCAACAATTTCCCTTTATTATTTAAGTGACTTATCTTGTTATTGGCTGTGGTGTAGGGGTATGACATTCTTATGAAACAAGAACTTTATTGCTATTACAGATCAGCTGTAATTTATAGAAATACATACTATTAGCTTGCTAGATTACATGAACTACGTTGTATATCCATACAGTATTGTATCAAGTGAAAGGCACTTGGCACTAAAGAAATTCAGAGTCAATTTGTTTTGGACTGGAGTGGAATTTGGATAGGATATTTAGTCAAAAGAGTTTTGAAGATCAATAGACCCAACACTATATTCATATAATTTTCCATTCTTGTTATAAGCATGTGAATCTATCTAACTGACAGTGGTGAAGCGTGAATATTTTACAGGGTAGACACAAACAAAATACAAAATATTGTGTCTTTTGGGTACATGTACTTTCGTGGGAAAGAGACCAAGCACGGAGGAATATTGGATTAGCGTTGCAGGCGAAAATGTTGAAAATCAAGGTTTTAGAATGCGTTTGGTACAATATAGAAAAAAGTATTAGTCTGAAAGCAATACGGAAAAAAACGTTTTTGTACAGTGGAAACTTCATTTTAGTCGATCCTTCTTTTGCAATTTTGCAGCCATGTCAGAATCAGAATATATTAAATATATTAATATAACAAAACAACTCAAGCTGTAGCACATATTCACGCACAACCAAACAAAGGGTATAATAGTGTCCATGCGCGCAACAATAAAAAATGCAGCTTAAACATTTGAGCTGAAGCGTGACGAGACATGTCTCAATAGCCTATGCTACTTGAGAAGAAGGAGGGGAAATGGAGGGGGTCGGACAAAAGTTTCGCCATAGCGTTGTAGATGTAAGAGGGGAAGGCTCGGAGAAAGAATCCAAATTGTCTCAATAGTCTGCGCACAGGCATGGAAATAGACCACGTCCGCGCAGATTGGTAACGCGTTCATTCGTTGCTTTGCCCGCGTAAGTTTGAATACCATTTCTCAGGAGTAAAACCGTGTTCAGAATATTATTTTTTCTTATGATTTTTTTTAATTGGGTAGACACTGTCTCAATGCCTACCCCGACGCTTCGCCACTGCTAACTGAACTTACTAAGGTGCAGTCATCAACATTTCAATGTTGCTTGAAAATGTTCTGAAGCATTTATCTGTGTACAGTACAGTGTAATAATGTGTATGTATTAACAAGTTGACTAATCTGCCCCATTCTTTCTAAGTAGGCCTACATGTTAACATCTATGCATCATGTGCTAACTCTGTCATTTTGGTATTGAATGTTGTCTCCTGTATGGGGGTGATTGTGTTGACTAATTGGATATACTATACACAGTGTTGAATCCAGCTATAATCCCAGGGAGGGAACTGTTATTCCCCCCCCGGGAATAAATTGACTACATGCACTATATATTTATTTTGAAATGTCACTTTGCCGTTTTTGAAAGTGCACGAACATATTGCTTTGAAGGTGTTTAGCTTTTATGTTTGTAACTGTAGGCCTAATCAAATAGGCAGACTCTACGAAAATCTTGTGGGCAACTCACGAGGTCAGGAACTAAATGTATGGTCATTCGAAGAGTTCCGACTTCTGTTTAGGAATTCCCAATTTTGCCTTCTTTTGTATGTTGGCTCGCAGATGTGCCTTGACTCGGGTAGAGGATATGCGCTTGCAGGGCTGATACAGATGAAGTATGTGGGGTTAATGATCAGTGTACTTTTCGATGCAAAACACTATTATCATGTATAACCAATGCGTAGGCATCCTGTAGAAGGAGAGGTCAACGCTGTTCTCCTTGTATATTAGGCTAAACACTCATTACTTGTTTCCAATTAGTCAAATTTTACAAAATCGTACTGTGATTGGTAGATAGAAAAAAAACAGTGTTTTAACCCTGTTTGGAAAACATTGTATTTGTTTTCGTTGCTAAAAATGACCGTTTTGTGAATCAAGCGGTTTGAAGGTGAAATCTAGCGGATATTTAGGAACTTTTAGCATCCACAACACAACTATAACACACAAAACTACATTATTTTAGTATTGCATTCAGCCCACAACTTTTTTCTAAAACGCACCAAACGCACTCTAAGAAACTGACTTTCAAAATTTTCGACTGTGGCGCTAATGTTTGGGGGACTTCGCCCCCAAACCCCCCATACTTCGTCCCTATATAATTACATTATGGCCCCCCCCCCCCCCCCCCCCCCCCCCGGGATGAAAAGCCTGAATTCAACACTGATTATACTGATAGCAAATTGATGCATGCAGGGCTCGAATTTAACGCTCGCCCAGTCGCCCGAGGCGAGTGTATTGTTGCGCGGGCGAGTAACTTTTGGAAATCACTCGCCCTATTTTTTGGTGAGCCGTAACATAAATTGCGTACATTACGTTTCAAACTACGCGGTCAACAAATATGTGGCGGTATTTACAAGGAGTTGATAACCCAAACAAGAAACAGAAACCTAATCCTACTGCAGACAATGCAAAATATGAGAAGAATCGTGTGCGCCTTTTTTCAAGAACGCTGGCTAACAGAACACACGTGACTACGTTTTGACCAACTACTAAATTCGATGTTTTGTTCTGTTTGTGAGATATCTAACGTAGGAGATAAACACGGTCCATTTGTAAAGGGTAGCCAAATATTACGTAATTAATTATTATTACGAAATTACGTATTTAAGTTATAATAGTACTAGTAGTGGTTTGAAGTAGGAATACGGACTAATGTTTTTAATTTCGGACTAGTAAATTTACAAGAGCACTCGCCCAGAGGGCGAGTGCTAAATATTTTAAAATTCGAGCCCTGGATGCATGTATCATATTATTCTGGGTTGTCACTGGTGCATTCAGTAATAGCAAATAATGGGCAAGTTAATACTATGTACATTACAATAGCTATGATAGGACTATATCCGTATGCTGTAGGTCGTGCTAGCCCAAAACAATTTATTATTTGACATACACAATGGTTTTCACCTAACCAGCAAAGCAGGAAAAAGTTAAAGTTTTAACTACTGTATATAATATCTTGCTTTAAAAAAACAATTTTCCTCCCCAATATTAATTAAAACTTTAAAAAAAGTGCTACTCTTATTGATACATTTCTGGGAAACAAAACGTAGGTAAACTTTTAACCAGAGTTCTTAAATATAGGCCTACACTGTTTACCAGAATATTGACTATTGAGTATTCCATTTCCAATCTCAAATTGTATTTAGTGTACAAGTGATAGGTACATTATTTCTTTACCTATACAATGCTTACTCTAAAACTTTAAATTTAATGCTAATTAATTATCTCATTTGGATAGATCTACTATTTATATAATTTTTATTTGTGTTTTTTCGTATTATATACCATTGCAAGGATTTTACTCCTAACATACATTTTATTTTATTTTTTAAGAGTTCAAGAAGAAAGCATAACAGCCGCACAGTAAGTGAATTCGTGTGCGAATGAGTTTGTTTTACAGTTTTACTATTGCTGTATTATGCTCAGTGTTTGTGCAGTTGAATAGAGGTCGGTAGCCCTTGTTGCTTAACCGTGTGTTTCTCTTCAAGTCTGTAGTCTAGTGACTGTGGTTGTAGCGTAATTTTAACAAGCTGTAGATGATCTTCTTTTTAGCAAAACCCTTGTATTTTCTTACCAACTGTACTACTTCTGAGTTCTGAGTGATAAAAGACTTTTTGTCGAAACACTTCATGGTTTTGTATATAGAAAGTGTAAGTTAATTTTACCTCTCAAATTAGTCATCTTCTATCATACTTTGATCGTGAGCAGTTGGTTCCTATCACAACACTGAATACTCTTAGCTAATTTAAACTTATCAACTTCATGTAACTGATTAATTGTACATAATTTTTGTAGCAATATACTCCTGTTCATAAATTTTATAGTATAAATAAATAATTGCCAATGATTGGCAAATCAAATGAAGTATTCCTGAATGTAGGTATAACAGTTTTGCATAGTGATTACTGATTAGTGATTACACACAACACAAGTGCACTGTTTAGTGTTTAAACTCCACACACACATTTCATTTTACACTATTTCATTCTTCTCTTGATTTGACAGTATCATTTATAGAAGCTTTTAGTCTACTTAACCACTAGCCATATAGCCTTTTCCTAGTGTGGGTTGTATTGTATAACTCTTCAGTCTTGATTAAGTATTATTTTGTTGGTAATATAGAACATTAATCATTAAAATATACAGTACAATGTCAATAGAACTGTAATACGGTTCCTACAGAAATGCATGTAAAGTATCAAGTTTTCCAACAAATCAAAATTAAATCTTGGTTATTTCTATCATTTTCAAGGGATATTACAAAGGACTTATCAGTCATCAGCATAACTCATCAATCACCATATGAATCCACTTTGTAAACTATTAATTTAAGTTGTTAAAAATGAATTTTGGTGTATAACAGATAGGCCCTACCTACAAAATAGAAAAAATACCCCCATGGTTATTTAAAAAACAGGTTTATCCTTAACAGTTATACCAATCTTTTTAATTTATTATACAGTAAACTGTAGGCCTATTTTTTTTTTTGCAAAAATGTAAAACGGGAACACTGTATTTTAAATATTTTTCCAATTTGCTTTGGATTTGTTTTACTTCAAAACTAATTTGTATTTAGTGTATATACACCATTCTAAAAGTGTCCTACATTGCCAAGGACCGGTAGGGATCATGTACGGTAACTACCTCCCACTTTCAGGTAACCGTCGAGGGCCAAGTACCTTACGAGGCCTCAAGCCGACAGACTGGCAATCCCGCAGCGGATTATTCCGAGGGTGCAAGCCATGTCCTGGCGGTGATTCACCAAATCCTCAACCACCATCGTGCCCTCGAGCAGAAGTGGCATGCCAAGAAGATCAAGCTTCACCAGCGGTTGGCGCTGCGTCTTTTTCAGGAAGATGTCAAACAGGTAATACATTAATAAAATATTAATTTTTGGTACAAAATAATATGATTATGTTGAAGTAGTAATTATAAATACCACTGCCTCCTAGATACAAAACAGATTATTGTTGTTGTTGTACATAATTTTTTTTGTTAACATAAAAATATTGGTTATTTTATGATTTTAGATCTTTTGTGAAAAATTGAGGTGAGGGAAAATTTAATATTTGTAACCCTTACTTTTTGTAATGCCAATAACCAAAAATAATAATTAAAATACCATTTTAATTTTTGTTTGTAATTAAGTCCAAAAGGGATAAAATTAATTTGACGAGGAACTCATACGTTGCTTTGTATTTACGTGTTATAGGTGCTTGATTGGTTGGCCAATCATGGAGAAGTGTTCCTTAGGAAGAATATTGGAATCGGCCGCAATCTCCAAAAAGCTCGAGTCTACCAGAAGAGCCACGAGCACTTTGAAAATGTTGCACAGGTAGGACAACATTCCAACAATAATACTTGTTTATCTCCTTTCTTTTATGTTTGCTTATTGTTGGGTGGTAGAAATCATTTCCACTTCTCAACTTTGTATATACATTTGTATATCAACTTGCGACCGGCCCTATCTTTTTATAAGTTCTATATCTATTGTTTGTGGTTAACATAGGCCTTTAAACATAATTAATTATGCCATCATGTAACCAGCCATCCAATATACAACACTCTTAAGTGTGGTATAATAATTAATTGATCCAGTTTCTTTTGGGGCAGTGATTAAAGTAGTATAATGTCCTACAAAACGCGCTACTCACAGCTAGAAACCAAATTGGGACACGTTGTGGGTTTACGCTTGTAACTCGTGAGTTGTGATTTCCTTGATGATAGACCTCGGAGCAGTTCTAAAACGTCCAACTTGCACAAGTAAGTGCAAACCTGTGACATGGTAAATTAACCCTTATTAGCCGTCCTCGTTAATACGCGATCCAAAAGTCTAAATTATCAAATGTTTCAAATACCTACCCTATATGCTATCTTCAGTGATGTGGATAATAATCATTTCACAGATAACAGATACTGAAGTTTTGTTTAAATTGCTTTGATTAGATTACCAGACCACTTGTGTGCGGCTACCCAAAATTTTGGTTCGGGTATTTAGTACCCGAACCGAAGCGCGACAATTTGTAACCAACTTCGCTTTGGTTCCGGGTAGTTTGAATCGTTCGCGTAAGTGAAGACTTATCGCCAATAGAAGGCGCTGCCTCAAGATTTCCGGCCGGCCGCCGCCGCTTCACTCGCTGCTAGTTCCACACTCATGCGCACTACAGACTGCGCATAGCTCTAGGAGGCTTTGATCGTGTTGTGTCGACATCTCTGCCTGGATCGTGTCTGTTCGATGCTCTACGAGTTTAGTGTTTACAAATTAATCTGTCTTCTGTTCAAGACTTGTGTTCGCGTCATTTATATATTTTTTTCGTCCGTGTTGATTTTGCCTATAAAATGAGTGAGCTCAACTTTATTTTAAGTTATTGCGCTTCTGAGATAGAAAATGATTTTGGGTAGGTTGCTGTTTTCAAAATTGATTTTATTTATTTATTTTTTAAACTATCCGGAACCAAACCGGAACCAAAAAATCTGGTACTTTTCTACCCGGAACCGGAAACAAAACCTGGAACCACACAACCCAAATATAATACCTTCGAGCTGTTTTCTCAAGAGTTGGAGGTGGCGAACGAAGTTCCGAACAGGATAGCTACAAAATAGAACTAAATACTACCTATACAGTTTTGCTCACTTTTCATAGAACTTCTTTTTCAAAATTCTGGATTTTACCAAATAGTTTGAATGCTTTCCCGTGGGCAATCATACCCATGTCATTTTGCCCAACACTGCCAAAACTCTAGTCTATGGAGCTTAGGAAGATAACATTTTCTTTCATGTTAATTCCTTGGCATCAAAAGACAAGTCATAACATCAATTTTTTGGGTGTGTTGACAAAAATGATGACGACAAAAAATGCAAAAAAATCAACATTAAAAAAAAGTGTTCAAAGAACAAAAACAGAAATTTTGAAAATGTGGATAATTTAAAAAAAGGCTAACACGCTCAATTTTCAAACCACAAAAATGTAGCAAACTGCATGAATTATCATAAAAAATATCTTTCCAGCCAAGCATAGATAGAAAACAACTTTTTATTTAAAATAATGCCGGGCTACATCACTTCAAAAATTTGTAAACAGAATTAATATATTGCCCACCAAAAAAACTTACTGTGGGTGTTTTCGGAAACCTTGATCTGGTTAACCCGACCGGATCCCGACATAAATTGGCGTTCGGAAACCAGCCCGATTCAAAGTATCTGCATTCGAAAAGCTTAAGAGATCAGTCGGATCACGTAATCAGGTTGGATCTAAGTGATCCCTGAAAAAGAAGGATCAAGTGGGTTGGATCCGATCCGATTGATTCTTGAGGTTTCCGTAAACACCCTGTATTGAAATTATCAGAAAATAATTGGGTACAATTTTATTTTGTACCCTAAGAAAATAAATTAAATCGTACTCCTGGCTAAACTACGTACAAGCCACTGTACTTTCGTTCTCCTCAGTAAGGTGGTTTCCCAACAGAGTGCGATTGCGTAGCCGATCGCAGTGTTCGGTGTGAAAGCAGTCTGTTGCTTTTACCTACTCGCTTCGCAAGTTGATACCTCAGAGAGCGTTGGTGTAGCCCCTGCGAACAAGGTCTACTACATCTCCGCCACCTGGCGGAGGCTCGTCTAACTCGCTCGTGTGGCCACTAGGTTAGGTCGTCGCAACCCGTTCCACAATGTATAGCGGCCATTTTGGGCCTATACACGAGAAATAGAGGGAATTTTAAAAAGCAAAGTGAACATCTACTTATAGCGCGCCCTAAAACTTGATCACAAAATAACGATATAGAGGCCAGAAAAGAATCGCGTGAAATTCGAGATAAGAAAAATTGACAACACAATAATAATGAAGCTAGTAATTTGTTGTTAAGTAATTAACAAAATAAAATAATTTCAAATCCCTATGTTATAGTGTGATGTGTATATCCATGAGCAATTTTTCTTATGATTTTAAAATTTTATTTCTAAAAGCCCGTTTCTGATAATTTATTACCAACATGCCTTGTACCCAAAGCAACACAATGTGATAATAATAGTGTTTAATAAGGAGTAGACTTGGAAGTAAGGTTTTAATTGTATTTATTTATTATAAGGCTCTACATTTTTTATTTTATTTATTTATACCTTGCAAATATGTATTATACATGGTGGCAAGTAGGCTACTTAACATTTTTATCTTAACTTAGCATTTTTTTTAAAAATTAACAATTAAGTTACTCAACAGGCTTACTTAATAAGTAAGGCTCACTATATTTGCTGATAATCTTATTTAAGTGACAGGACTTTTATGATTTATGAATAATAGGCCAAATACTGTCTTCCCCCCTTCTTTTTGGCAAAAATTTCCTCTTCACTTAAAAGAGTATGGTAGGCAGAGTTATGATATCCAGAGATCCAATAAAATATGGTTCAGCCAACGTAGCCAACATAAAAAAGGATGGTGTGGTGCAGGATTGGGATAAGCCTACTTTATTGCTGCATAATATTAATACCAATGATAATACAGTAGGCCTACTACAAAAACTGAATAGATTATTGACAATGGATGTGGTTAGTGGTTTGTATCCTGCAACTGCAAATTGACAGAACCTTTATTAAATAATACTATAAAAATTGATTTGATAGGCCCTAGTGCCGAGGGAGTGGTGATAGATGAGGATGAAGTATGAATATAAAGGAAAGAGGGTAAACACGGTACCGGCACGTAGCCCACTCCTTTCGACAAGTACAAAGGGACAAACATCTTTACGTCCCATCCGAAAGGATGGTGTAACCTTGACAGTCATATAGGTTCTTCCACTAACCTGGACCGCCGAGCAAAAGGGTCGAGGAGAAAAAGCTGTTACACTAGCTCTCAAACCCCCCATCTGCTCTAGCCAGTGGAATACGCGAGTTTCGGGCAGGCATTCACCCACTCTCCCTGTGACCACACCCAAACGTTGCTTAACTTCGGTATTTGTGTGGGAACCCGGGCTAAACCGCTGGCTAATGAATACATAACAAGAAATAGCATGCCTTAAAAGGGTTTAAACCCCTAGCTATGAGAAGTTAAACTCTTGGCCTAAACAAAAGATAGGCTACAGAAAATGTAGGCCTAGACTAGGTACTATATACAAATATTTATACAAATTAATAATTTTACGTAGATAGGGCTAAGTCTTTATTCTTTTTGACATACATAATACAGGTTATAACCAGAGATATATTTAACAAATTGTATTTAAAATACAAAATACTTCAAAACTCAGTTTTTTTCAAATACAAGATACAAAATGAAAATCCCATTGCAAGTTTGTATTTGAAATACAAAAATACATCTGTATTTTGAAAATACTCAAAATACATTGCCAAAAATTATCATTGGTAGGCTAAATCAGTGAATTAATAAACATACATTTCAACATAATTAACTTTAATTGTAGGCCTGCATAATTATTTTTGTGATTATTTTGGGATGATTGATGTCTGTGACTGGACTATTATCAGATTGCAAATTTAAAAATATTGATTTTACAGTAGGCCTTATGCCATGCCTACACTACACCTAACATTATGAGATGGTGATGGGCAATTTTACGGGGCTCATAATCTTTTTTAAGTAACAGGATTTTTTTTGTGATAAAAAAGTACGTAAAACATCCTAATAGTTTTTCGTACAATAAATGCTAAAATTTTAACATAATGACCAAAAAGGCTGATTGAATGCACTGTCAAATCAAGCTTCAATGCGGAATGCGAAGGTTTATTCTGGAATACTTTTGAACCAATATTTTCACCCTAAAGATTGAAAAATTTTTAGATGGTTGTTTAGGAAGGATAGTGTGGTTGTCCATCAGAGTAAATTGTCATATTACCCATTTTTTTAATGAACTGGCAATACATGTCCATATAGAGAGAATGTCTTGCTTGATAGTAGGCCTCCCTTTGCCAAACTTAGGCCATGTGGGAAAAACATGAATGTGAAATGTGGGAAATGTTTTTCAGATAGACATTAGCATATCCTTCCTGAACAATATCCTAAAGTGGCCCGAATTGTCTCTGGCGATGTTTGTCCAGATGATAAAAAGTGCAAGCAAATACCAGCCCCAAATGACACAAATAAATTTTATTCTAGCACAAAAAAGAGAATTTCTAGAAAAGGGAAAAAACATTAACAACAATCTTTTATTAACTAACGTAGGCCTATGTGCAAACCTGCAACTTATATAGGGGCGTAGTGGTTAAAATTCCCCAATATTTATCGCTCACTTTGGAGTAGTGGCGAGGGTCGCATGTTCAAATTTCACTCAAATTTTATTAAACTTTTTGAAATTTATTACCCAATTTTTCATGTTTTTTTACCTGCTGCTTTACTGTACTGTTGGTACAAAAATTTAAGTAGAAATATTCATTTTCTGACACAAAAAGTAAGGATCAACATTTGCGGCACATCCAAGTTACGCAGAGGGCACGCTTGCTGTGTGTTGGTCAGGTTAGGAAGCTGGCGGGACCTGGTGGTATGAGGTGACAGTTCCCAGTTTCTGAGTTTCAACTGCTTGTAGTCATCGGGAAGCGCCTTGATGATTATGGTAATGAAACTCTTTAAAAGACAGGTAAATTTTTCAACAGTATGCTGGGCCACGGGTTTTACACTTTGAGGGGGGGGGGGGGGGGGGGGGGCTAGCTGTCATGGGGGTTTCCCTCAGTTCGTTTGAGGTGGGGCCCTACATATTCTGCCGGACACTGAGGGCATTAAGTTGGTAGACCACGTTGGAAGCGAGGCAGTGTTGTTGTGATGATGGGGATGCGGTGGTGAGGGCCTGTGGCTTCAGTGGTGACGTCTTGATAGGTGGCTGCATAGGCAAGTTTAGCACCTGGGGCGGTTGCAGGTGTACGATCCTGTTTGGAGAAGCTCACTGCGCAGAGTTGGGAGGCTGGCCTCACATTCACAATCTGGAGAGAGAACCTATAACAGAAGGTAAAACATGAAAGATTAGGCCCTATCATATTTTAGGTAACTCTTGCTGTTAGGGCCTAGAGCCTACCAGTACCTGCACATTAATTAAACAAGTGACAATAGGCCTACACCTAGAAACCAGTGTCACCTCGTGACATGAAATGACATAATAATTATGTAGTGCATTATAATTGTGCTATCGCTATTGCTATTTCTATTTTAAAATGTAAGTGTAGGGCCTACGGAGCATTTACTTTTTCATAATTTAAGACCACTTTGCCGCTCATGCTATATAGGCCTATGAACAACGATTTGGTTCTTGAGCAAATCCAGTTCAGCGGGATGCACCTTCAACATAAATAGGGGAAAATCGGTTAACGTTTTTTATGTACCACCCCTACTATAGCCAAGGTGGAAGGCAAGCAATATTTTTTTTTGCGCAACTTATAACAAAGTTTTGTAACTTGTGCTGGACAAATTCAAACCCCCTACCGTTTAGCTCATATTGCTGAAAACATGCATCAGGGCTCGCATTTCAGTGACCTGATGAGTGCCGAGCTCAGACAGAGGAATATCCGTGGGCCCATTATACTACCCAGTAAATGGAAAGTTGACCCATGAGCTAATAAAGCATCATTGATCACCTAGTGCTAAAGCGTAGAACTGTACAAACCTGGACATTTTGTAGGCGTATCTGTTTTCTTCATCTTGAAATAGTTTTTTGGGCAGGGTGTGAAGGTTGGACGTCTCAGAATCTCCAGGCTGCAGGCCTATCTGAAAAGAATTAATGAAAAGAAATCTTACAAGCCTAGATATACAAGCATCATTTGACAGTCGGTTAGCATAGCGGTTAGCCTTATCAGCGATACCATGTACGGTACACATAACACAGAACTTATTTGGTTGGCGGCACGGTTAGGGGGGGGGGGGGGGTCCCAAAATAAAATCATCATTCATTTTCTGTCACAGAAATACTCAAATACACCATTAGATGTGAAAAAAAAACACCACAAACCAAAGGCTAAAAAGTTTTTATTTCAAATAGTACCTACAAAGGATTTTAAAACCCAAAATGGAGTTTCGCCAAAAGGAAAAGGCATTGGCCTCTCCCAACCAACGATTTTATGTACACAGCAAATTTTTATGTCCCAACATATCGTCTACACTCCGTCTTAAGGTGTTTCCTTAGTGTGACATTCAGCTAGGCCTAGGCCTACAGCTACAATCGGACAAAAAAAAATAAGCCTAGGCCTATACAGCCTAACTTAAGGCATATCATATGCAGATCTAGTATTCTAGTATAGTAGTAGTAGTAGGTAGTCTATCTATGTAGGGCCAAGGACCTAAGCCTAGGCCTAGCCCTAGCCCAGGGGGACTAAGCTAGGCCTAGGCCTAGGGGCCCCTAGGGATAGGGCTAGGCCCAGGACTGTTTTGTAAATTTAAATAAGGCCTAGGCTAGCTATTACAAAAATTACGTCGCCTGGGTCTAGGCCCCATTTGCGTGTACTAAGATCAGTCCTAGCTTTGGGTTTGGGGTAGGGGCCCAGACCTAGCCTAGGCCTTTGTGTTTTCCAATCCCTAGGGCCTAGGCTAGGCATTTAATAATTGGATAGGCCTAGGCCCTACACAAAGGCCTAGGCTAGGCTTACGGACGTAACCTCAAAAAACTTTTAAAGGGTTTGGGGCCTAGGCTAGGCCCTAGGCCTAGCCCTTCAATTGGCATGGGAGCAAAAACCTAAACATTTAAATAAGCCTGGTCAATAGCCTAGACAATAATAACTGGGGCCTAGGTGGTAAGGCCAAAATATTTTAAAAGAAAACTAACCCCCAGTCTTGAAATCAGAAGTTGACAGTCCAGTTGTCCCGTCTTTTTAAAATGGAGCCATTTCGCCCGTCTTCTTGATGAAACAGTGGATCGATAAGTCTAAATTCTTCATCAGATTGTCCTGTACAATTAATTGCTGCACAACCCGGCATATTTCGTATTAATACTTATAAAAAGACAATTTTAAAAGAGCATGTCAAAATAACACATGGTCGGCCATAACGCGTTACAAA
Organism: Sweltsa coloradensis; assembly: GCA_024449915.1. NCBI lineage: Eukaryota > Metazoa > Arthropoda > Insecta > Plecoptera > Chloroperlidae > Sweltsa > Sweltsa coloradensis. The sequence continues at coordinate 1,231 of JAMZAV010002817.1, read as the reverse complement.
AAATTAGGCCCAGAATGGCTTCTAATTCCCCCCCCTGCTGCGACACCTAACCTGGGCCGCATTCCGATATTCGCTCCAGTCGCTACGGCCGTAGCGCCTATGGGGCGCAGGGGGAGCGTATGTTTATGCTCCAACATTCGGAACGGGTTACTTTTTAAAACATGGCCCTGCCGTGAAATTTCAGATTGTTTAATTAGAAAATGTTTAAATTTAAATGGTTTTTCTTTGATTCTTTCATCAAAAATTTTTTTTCCAAAAACCTTAAACTTGGAAAAACTAATAACACGCAAACCCTTACATTTTCTTCTTTTTTCAGCGTCCTTTCGAAAATTTTCAGTTGCCCCATTTTGATTACCCCCACCCCCAGGGAAAACGCTCCTATGCCGGGGTGAAACCTCAGCGTTAGGGGCGCGCTGAGAATGCTCCATAGCGATTTCGGAACACAAGGCGGGGCGTTTTTGGGGCTAATTTGGAATGGGTGGAGCGCGGCACTGCCACGTGCGGTATCGGGAAAGCCCCCAAGGTTTGACACCTCCGCTGGCGGAGATCCAGCAGACCTTTCCCGAAAAAACAGTGTGCTGTACTTATCCTCCCGCGTCGCCGAGTTATCCCGTCCCCCGAGAGATCGCGCTAGTGTCGCGCTCTGGAACCGCGTAGTGTCGACTTAGGGCCTAGATGGATTTCACTTGGGGCGATAAAGGTATTGGCGCGTCACGCGGGGTGGGCCCTGGTGCAAAAAGGTAACTTTTTTGCGTATTTTATTATGATATCATTAATTAATTAGGTAAAATTATTATAACGGGCGTTAAAAAAACTACAAAACCTTTAAAGTTTCTACAAAAAATAAAGGACTTTATACGATTTGATCAAATTGTCATCTCCCTAAACAAAATATGTAACCCAAAATCCTTCACCCCAAAATAATTTGATTAAAATTATTTTTGCCATTCATAAACCCAAAAAAAAACAAAACCTTTGACTTTTTTTAAATTAAAGGACTTTCATCCGAAAAGGGATTTTATTAAATTTTTTTTTTTTTATTATTTTTTATTATTATTTGCATTTATTTTTACAACTTTCCATTTATTACCCAAAAAACCCTACAAAACCTTTTAAGTTTCTAGTAAAATATGAAGGGCTTTCATCTGAAAAAAGATTTATTAATTATAATTATTATTTTTGTCACCCTAAAACCCAAAAAAAACCCACAAAACCTTTTAAAGTTTTTTTT
>JAMZAV010002816.1:0-83314 GCA_024449915.1 Sweltsa coloradensis | reverse complement strand
CATTGAACAAATTTTCGTCGACAAGGAGCGCTCAGAGTGGCAGTGTTTGGAACTCGCAAGGAAGTTTACCAGTCGCCTGCGGGAAGGACAAAATTCAACTTTGAAACAAATTGATGCATGTCACCTCAGCACCTGTCACATATATCTAATTACTAATTACACTATACTGAAATGTGTATTAGCGGATTTGAAGGCGTGGGAACTAGACGATAGTCCCCTCACCTGCATACGCTTACAATTATCTCGAAAATGCCACTCGTGGTTAAATTTAATCTAGAAATAATCCACGACACACTTTGAAGTTCGTAATGATTATCATTTGAGACCATTGAGTAGGCGACCAGGCATCGAACTATATGTATGTATGTATATGTATGCGGCGACGAAAGGGCGTATTGTTGTTTTATTGGCATATAAATGATATGGAGTGTGTATCCACTGGGTTCTGCAGCGGCTTATAAACATTTGAAGGGTTCTTAATTATTCGTGTAACATACCGCTAGGTACTATTTTAGACAAGATAATAATTAGTTTATTATGTCATTCATCGAATAATCAATACACACATTAATTGAATGAAACTAAAGCTAAAATCGCCTCTCAAAAACTCAAATAACCGGAAAAAGCAGGCTAGGCAGGTGTGTAGTATAAATTTTGACTCGACTCATCAATTAAATGACAAGATTGAAATAATATTAGTTTCATTACTGGCCAGTAGAGGAGATGATCTGGGAAAAAAATAGCCCTGACCTTGAACAAATTGCAACAGAAATGGTTCATTTTGTATCGGATTCAGAAAAAAATACCATTTAACATACTCAAAGTCTCGGAAAATCTAAGGTGTCGAAATTTACAAAATTTGCATATAAATTTTCATAATTACAAAAAGTTAATTTCAATTTCTTAAGGTTTGGAATACCATTCTCACTGAGAAATGCGATTTCATGCTTTTTTACGCAAGCCAAATTATTCTGAAGAAATTCCAAAGTTCAGTTTCAAAACCTTGATTTGGTATTTATTACAAACAAATTGCAAAGTTTATATCTATAATATCTCAACAAAAATAATTAAAAAAATGTATAACATAGGATCAGTATCGAAATATGTATTACAAATTAATCATCACAGACTTTTCTTTGCCACACATATTTTAACATCGATGTATTACCATTGCCACACAGTATTTAAGCCGTGTATGTGAACCAAATAAAATTACACGCTAATTTATCTATTTCGGAAGATTCGTTATCGTAATCATCTTTGTTTATTCACCCCCAAGCCTCCACCCCTAACTCCTCCTTCCATTCTTCCCCTTACCACCATCACTCACTCACTAACCACGCAATCACGCACACAGCCTAAGCCCTCGCCAGTAACTTGTTCGTAAGAAGGCTCTAAGCATGGTTACGCGTTCCAAAAAACCATGGAGGTATGCACTCCCTTCATATCACGCACTTATTTAATCGTCGATTGATATCCACAGAAAAGTGCCATATACACCAACTTAGTCCTAACTTGTACGTGCTACTACGTATGCCATATGTTATGCTGAAACGGCGTCGACATTGTAAGAGAGAGTCATATACGTCGAATTTTGACATAGTTGTGGGATGTTTTTCTAAGTTTATTTTACATAGTATTCGACTTAGGATACAATAAACATAGGCCTAATTAGACGGGACGATAATGTTATTATGTTATTTTTTAAGCTTTCACAGCACACACAATTATATGACTTCCACTTTCGATTTTAACTCACAACACAGTAAACATTTGACCCAATCTTCAATGATGGCAAATGTTTGGGAAATGATGGCCAGAAAGTTAGCCAAACAAACCAAACCACAATCACTTACAGGAACTTAATTAATTATCAGTTGGTCGGGCAAGCAATGTTATACCCACATAATTTGTTAATTATATCGTCCATTTTGTATACTTTCTAAGCATCACTTTACTTTCTTTAATGGTTGTGTACCATTAAAAACAAACAATAAAAATAAACTCACTTATAAAACGGGACGTATGTGCTTGTGAAGACCTCTCTCACAGAGCCTCTATGAATTCGATTCGATTCATCAGTTTGTTGTGCTCATTTGATGGGTGCTTCAACAAGTGCGTACAATATTGACAGGTTGAAATGCAATTAATATCGGACCATGAAAAGATCCATCCATCCTATATCGATGTTCCACTGGAGCCAATTACGCACCACTCTGGTGCATGAAAGATCGGTGTGTCATTGTTATATCGTCCGCATTGTGAGAGGTCGCCGAGGTTACTTAACCACGGATCAATGGGAGAAAGGTTCGAGCTTAATATCATATCAACAACATGGGGTGACGCTACGTGATGTAATTCATGCTCGGTTTGGGAATTAGGCCCAGAGTGCGCCGGTTCGTTAGGGGTAACTTTCAGATTAATAGCGAAACTCAAAACCTACACTTAACTTCCTCACTCTGAAGAGGAGTAGAGGAAGCAGATGAACAATACAACTCAGAGGTAGCTTGTTGTTCTCATGCCAGATTCTGATTCGGCACTAACCCAACCACTGGCAATCCTGACTCAAGGATTTCCTCAGTCATATATGAGGCAACAATATGTGTTAAGCAACATCGGGCGTGGTCGGTTCTTGAGTGGGTGACCACTTGGGAACACCACGTGCTGTTGGCAAAGGGGGTGAAGCAGATCGCCAAAGTGTGCCCCCGTTTGAAAACGATCTTGCACTGTCACCCTTAGCCGCTCTGCGGAGAACAATGTTCATAACATGTTTCTGGTGTTGGATAAAATATATATATATATATATGTGTGTGTGAGAAGTGAGTCCTAATGACAGCCCTTGGACAACACAAGACGTTTACAACATGTGTACCTTACACTGGGGATTACTACGAAACTACACTAATTCTGCAATAAAAAGAGTATCCCAATCTTCCTAAACACATCTTAAAAACATCATCATTCTTAAGTACGGAGTAAGTAGCCTTTCAGTCACATAAATAGTACAACTCACAAACTATGAGCACAGGTAACCAAGAAAATAGCACAATAACCTGCAAATTTCACTACATCTTACACAAACCGAGGTACGTCATAAAAAGTGTGGTAGACCCTGATTCGAGAGGTCACGTCTTGAATCTCTCCATCGGCAATCCCGACTGAAGTTTTTCCGAGGTTTTCTTCAGTCAATAATGCCATTTGGAAGGGATTAAGTCTCTCTCAACAGCCCTCAGACATTAGTCCGAACACAAGTCACACCGGGTAAACCCTACAGCGGGCATCCATACGATTTTCTTCATAAGCTTAACTGTACTATACGATCTAAATTATGTCTTCCGGAAATATATCTAAATTCACAACCTTCAAAAGGCTTAGCATCAAAGGGGAATATTTTCTTTCAGATTTTAAACCAAAGTCTCGTGAACTAAATTAAAAATTAAAAGTCATTTCAACAAGCATAATTGCAGGTAGACAATGGAACTGATGGACAATGGACAATGGAACCTCCACCTGTACCTGGACCTCCAATAACATCCACACAATCCCAAAATTCATTTCAATTACCATCAAATTAGTTCCAGCGCACAGCAGTAAATTAATTTGCACAAAGGGCGTAATTAATAAAATATGTTGACGTGGATTACATTATTGTTGTACATTGATAAGGACGTTGTTGGTGTGCGCCCAATTAGGCTCGCGTCCGTGACAGCGGTATCAGTAACAACGTGGCTGGCCTTATCCGAGGTGCGATAGCTATCGGCCATTCCTCACAGCACGTCACGTCGCCAGCAGTGTGATATCATCCCCCCCCCCCTCCACCGGGTGCAATCACGTTTAGGTCGAAACTCATTTTACGGGTAATATGGATTATACGTGATATACGAGAGAAGTAACATAGGCCCAATCATCGGCTACGCGGAACAATGTCAGGCATGCTGTTTGTGGTCTTTCATATTCACTTAAATCTCTTCGCGCCGAAGCCAAGCACGAACCACCACTATTTCGTCAATATTCTAATCAGCAGGAAGAGAGAATAAATTTCACATTGCCAACGATTTTTGGATTAGGCCGTTCGACGTGATTTTAATATACGTTGATGAGAATGAATTTTAGAGGGATAGGTAAGTTGACACACTTCTATTTATTTGCAAAATTATAATGTAACTTTTGTTGATCTTATTTAACGAAACAAATTGCAATGATAAGTTCTCCGCGCAATTTTCACTTTGGAAGTATTGAAAATATATTCTTAAAATTAAAGTCATTTTGTTGGTCTGCGATACAACAATAATAAATAGAATGGCTACATCAATAACAATAATAATAGACTAATGTGTATCATTTAGTTAGAGATAACAAATTTACACTAAAACAAAATTTCTTTGCTTTGGTACCAAATCATAGATTTTGGTCAAAAGAAGACAACATTTCTTAGTTCAGTTTTATTTATTTTGTGTAGTTGTTAAATCAAAATTCAATGGACAATACGATGATATAAATAATGATGAATGAAACTGTCATTATAATTTTTAACTATATTTTCTTAATCAATAATAGTTAATTTCTGTATTGTGTTTGGTAGAAGGACTAATATTATGAATGTCGTTATACGTATTAATCTAATACAAAGTGAATTTGGAAAGTAATGTGCGGACTATTCTCAAGAGAACATGCCGTACAACAAACAATTTATCTGCGTTACCGCACTACCAGTTTATCTCTAAGATTATTTTGATAATATCTTACATTAAATTAAGTTAAATTACATTTGTTGATTTTAATAAGATTCTGAGTTGCTCGCACTGGTAAGGTGGAAGAGCGAACACTGTTCGAACCTCGCCATTTTGTAAATGTAATGTATTATTTTTATTTACAAATAAAGTTCACTTATTAAATATTTTTATTAAAATTAACAGTTAATCATGCATATTATTAAATGTGGTTTAAGAAATAAAATATTTTTTAACTAAAAGAATAATAATTATAGTTAATCTGAAGTACAACACATAACACAAGACGTTAATTAAGTCAAATCAGTCGATGTTCCCACTCCCCTAAACAAGGACGTACATTAACATACAGCCAGCTCTAAGGTGAATGACCCCAGATCTCCATCTCTAATACTACAATACTCATGTGGGTAATGGCACGAAATGTAATCTAGTACGGTTTACAGTACACCGTCAGAGAGAAGCGGTAACTGTACTTGGGTCTGCAATCAATCAGAGAATACACAGGGATGTATAGATAACCCAGCTCTGTGGTAACAGTGGTTTAGGTGACAGACCGGATGGAACAAGATCTGGGATTGAAGCCTAACTGACATCCATCTATGTCTCAGCCCATAGGACTTTTCCATGGTGATAACATTTTGCGTAATTATTACATGGAGTTATGCTATTGCCATTGCTAATGCTAGTGTAAATGAATTTCTAATGATAATTATTATTATTATCTTTAATTCGGTCAATTGTGTCGGATTGATTGAAACGTTAAAAAATATGATTTAATAAGTGATAACGATAATTTTGAAGTATGATACCAAAGGCATAGAAGTGTGCAAAACAGTGTGTGTCAAGTTGCGTTCAAAACTCAACGTTTAAATGTGACAGAAAGTCGAGTTTCCGAAATTCACCAAACACATTCACCTAAACGGTCGTTTTCCATATCAATATGGGTTCGTTCGGCTCCCAAGACGATTGTATGTCGGTATGCGTTGCTGTTACGACTATTGATTACCAGCAATTTCCTTCTGACCATGACGAATCGAAGCAAATCTATTTGCTTGCCTATTCTTAGACTGCTGATTTTGTCATTGTTGTTTAACGACGCATAAAACAGGGGGTGCCATGACATTGAGTTGTAAGAATTGTGTAAATGATAGTGATAAATAAAGTAATTGGATGTCAAATTTATGCCCTTTATAGAGTTATTATTGAAGGCAAAGGGGGAGGGGAGCTTTGTAGTTTACTTGTAATAATTTTCGAACTCAATGAACTCCTGCGAAAAGAATAATAATTTGTTCCCGTTTAATCTAATAAGAAATATCAAAGTAAATAATTTCAATGCAATAGTGAAGAGATGTTTTGAATACAACAAACAGAAGTCTTGATACTACACCAAATCCATTCACGGATACTCATTTTTCGGGGTAGGCCTCTGAATCTCAGTTATGGAGAAATATAGGAGAAACGGGGGGCGGAGGGGGAGGGGAGGGTTGCGTTACAGGAAGAGAGAATCTGTTGATAAATTCTCCCCAACCTCCCCACTTTGAAAACTTTCCTGTAAGCTTGATGCTTTTCGTGTGATTTGTACACGTTGCGAATTGCTCTGGAAATGTCGCACTGCACTTCGCGGTAGCAACTAACACAACGTATGGGCTCTTCACAGCGGTGAGAAAAAATAAACGTAACCAAGAGAACTAATTTCTTGAAACGGGGTGCAAATTGTGTCTTTTTTCAAAGCAAATTTCCCGTTTACACTCAACAATTAGGCGGGGAAAAATCGAAGATATTCTATAAATCTTTCTTAATCAAATCTATACACTTCATCGTCGACAATATCGTTATATTTATTATGTAGTATTAGTATAGTGACATTTCCTTTTTTTTATGATACACTTCTTTTAGTTTCGTGTATAAGTTATAAGTTAAAACCTACCTATAACTAGCTATAACTTATAACTAATATAGTAGAGCAAATAATCAATATAGTACAGTATCTTAGGTGAGAGCCCAATCAACATCATATACTTAAGTATTTAAGAATTAATCTTCTGAAATTTCTACAGCAATGCATTATTTAATATTTAGTTGTGTTTTTTAACTTTAAAGTGAGTAGTGAGTGAGTTTTCATTCATAAATTATCACAAACTTACAAATCCGATTATCCATGGTTTTATTTTGAACTCCAATTGTTGGTTCTAGATCATCAACACACCGACTGATTTCTCTACAGAGTGATAAGAAATTAGTGGCTCCCTAAGGCATGCATTCATGGAGTCGCCTGTATATAGCATCGACTGGAACAACGTCGACCACCTCGTGTAAAGTGTACTTTCTTTGTTCCTCCTAACCTTTCGTTGTGCAAGGCCTGTACAAACGAGGTGGTCGACGTTATTCCAGTCGACGCTATTCAGCGTCCCCCATTCGAGTAGGCCTATGTCTAGGTCTAGTCGCCAGAGGTAGCTCATGCGTACCGTGTGAGTAGGGAGGCAAGCCTTAACGAATGTTTCTTCCGAGGTCTTCTCTGGAATTGAGTCCTCTCAAACAGCCCTCGGACACTTCCTTAATAATTACCTTAACACCCTAATAACCTAGTTAATCATTTGGGCGCCGTCTCGTGTATATATTTGCCCCGGGCTTAGCGCAAAGTTAGCGCGGGGCAACTCCAAATTGAATTCATTAAGACCCGCCTTGCTTTGGGGTAAGCAAATACGTAAACAAATTTGCCGACGTTCTGCATTTTGCGCATGACCGCAAAACGAAAACATTGTTATTGTTCTCGAATCAAAACAAAAACATACCTGAGCCTAAGCTCAGATGTATTAAAATTATTTAAAATACAACTGATACCTGGGCCTAGTCTCATACATATTAAACTCATTATTTATAATACAAGTGAAGTTCGTGCAGGCTACAGGACTAGAAATATGAAACTGATAAAACACGTTTGACAAGAAATTGGTGTTTCCTAGCCAAACCAAGGTCTGCACGGCCTCGATCTGTCCACATAGCACACAAATTACTAGTTAGGATGACTATATAAAGTCTAATTTAGTTCCCAAGGCTTTGCCAATGGTTGCGGCAAGAGTGCGCATATGTATTCCTTTCATATCGATGATCTCGCGACACAGAGTATAATTGAATATTGCTTAACGTCTCATATTAATGAACTTTGGCTATTCGAGACGATGAGTGGTGATAATATTGTCAAACAGAAAATGATGGTAATTTCAATATTCATAGTCTGATTTCCCGCCATTTTTGTGGCTGTGGAAGGCTGTGTAAACCAGTATTTGTTGTGTTTTTTTTGTTTCCATGACCAGAAAAAAAGATGTCACCGCTCACGATCAAAGTATATCAATGACAAGCGAGACCAAATTAAAACCATGACATAAACGTTATGATTGGTTCGACTTAGTCAGTACTTATCCCGTCTTACTTTGGCATTATTTGTACATTAATCGGTGTCCTGAAGAGGACCATACCGGGTAAAATTGATCTGGCCACCCAGCAAACAAATACTGAACACACCCTCTCTTGCGTTCGAAGAGTAACAGGGTTGCTCCAACACCACTTCATTTAAATCTCACTTTTAGTTACTTACATTCATAGTTTAAAATCGTGGTCGGCCTGGAGGAACTACTGTTCGCTCCAGCGACAGGTTCATATAGTCATCCGACAGTTCTCATTTTAGTGATTAATTATTTTACTGACAATTCGCACGTAGTTTAGATTATGTGATTTTTTACGGCGCTGTATTTTACAGTCCACGTTTTGCTGAGTGTTTGATGTTTTATTTTATTCTTTATTAAAAATTTAATAAGTTGGATCTCTGCTAGAGATTATTAAAATTTTAATTCTAGTATTTTTGACTCCCGGGTCTCCAACACACCCAGACATATTAAAAATAAAATACTACTTATAATAATAATATTAATACTGAGCGCAACTCGTTTTTCAGTTCCAGCCGTGGTGATGTACGGCGTGACTGGATGTCTAAGTGGGGGGGGGGGGGGGGGGGTGTCACAGGAAAAAGTGGGGGAAGAAATTCCCCCAATCCCTCCTGTCTGTGCACCTGTAGATGTCTACGTCATAATTGATTATCTAGGTACCGGATACAACATTATTAACAAATAATTTTAAAATATCATCTTGGACCCGGCACCTCCACCAAAATCATTATCACTTATTATTAAAGAAACCATATTATTATATTTCATCCCAACTTGAATAAATCCCACCAGAAAAAATTTCACATTAAATAAGATAAAAAAAGTAGAATATAGTATATTCACTTAATTATCTAAACTGCTTAACGGTGAGGTACATTATTGAACGATTAAGAGGGGTCGCTGAGGCTGGCGCAGAAACGAGTTTAAGAGCTCAGCTTCCTGCTTTTCCTGGGTAAACGGTTAATATTATCGTTAATATATTTTATGAGCTCGTTGATAAAGAATCAATCTTTAAGATTCAGTATACACATTCCTCAAATAATTTACTGATTTCGAATAAAATATTCGTGAAATATTAGAAATCTACAAAATGAAATTGTGAACTTAGGGTATTTATTCCACCTGTCTAGATTTTTGTTAAATACCAATTTTTTACATTCCATTAACACATTTTAAATCAACGTGAACGCACAGGTTTAGTTTGTTAATCGTAAGATAAACGGTTTCGTAGGAATTTCACTAATTTAAATCCTTCTTTTTAATGTAAAGTATGCTTTACAATGAGAACTCGAACCATAAACTAAGCTAAGATCGTAAAATGACGTGTTCTACATTCTGTAGGCCCGTGTTCTGGTCGTGAACTCTGGTTATGGCAGATAATGTATCAATAGCAACGTGTTGTAATTACTTTACACGGAGCTATTAACAATGTTGTGAAGAACCCGGCACCTCCACCAAAATATAAATATATTATCAGATGCATGTTATACGTTTTATTTGTATTTTAAAAAATCCATATAATATATTATTTTATAAAACAATTAATGCATGTGTATATACTTTATAATACTCCGTATCATATAGTTTGTTAGACGAGAGAAAACCACAGAATTTCTATTTCCTGTTTTATTATATTATTATTTTATGTATTCCTTATTATTTATTGCGTTCTTAATCATGACATTTCCAAATTACAGTTTTACAAGACGACAATATTTCTAGAGATGACAACAAAAAAATCGTGTCTTCTTCGAATTGATATCGTTCTTTTATGCTCACTGGAAGTCAAGGTATATAATGGGTAAATAAAAAACTTGCACGTTCTTCTCCAATATCGCTCCTGATTGATATTAAACATCTTCGTTCGTAAAATATTGATTTATACATAGATTGAGGGTACAAACTACGAGATTGCAAAATAAATGTTAAGAGCAAATACATCTGTGCATGAGGTTTGATTTAATATTTTCTCAAGGAGTATTTACGTTCCCATATTCTTCTTAGATTAGAAACGACAACATATATGTTTTGTAATGTATTACACAATTCCATAAAAAAAAATCCTCGTATTATAAGTGTCCTGTGGAACCTCAATAAGCAACGGATTTGTACAGATATTTATTAATGTAATTGTACTACGATGGAATGATGCTTGATTTTTAATTTAGCTATGACTCAAAATTGTCTGAATCAATATTGATATAGTACGTGTGAGTCCCCGTCGACTTTAATGTCAACCATCTACTCGTTGTATTCGCCATCTTGAATATAATAACAGCATCAGTATAGCCATCAAATTATAGAACTAGACATCTATAATACACAAAGCAAATGCAAATGAAAACAAGAATTTTCAAATAATATTGTTATTAACATGAACATAGAAAAGTTGTAACCATAAAAGTTAAAAGCTTCTATGGAAAAACTAACCAACAGAAACTCATAAAAAATTTATCATACGAGTGTTGTTCGTTTCATGGTAGTGTTTATTAAAATTTGACCCAGTTTTTGCATTTTCGATCTTGGAAACGAGAAGATAAAACGAGTTAAATAAAGTTTGTATATACGTGTCTTTTCTCATTACTACCATCTGACGTTTCAAGTATAAATATATTTTTACATGGAATAGCATTACACAAACGGTATAGTTATAACGGGATAATATTTGTGAAGAGAGCAGTAAAAACGACCATTTTCATGATCAATGAGAGCTTGATGGGATCTCTTGATGTAATTACTCACTAAGACGTCCATTAGCCTCCAACTTTGCCAGCAGTCTCTTTCTCTTTGACCGAAAGTACCAGCTAGAATCGTCGATTCGGCGCTCATTGTCTGAGCAAGTTTTTAATAAGTTAGCCACAGCCAAACATTTACACTGAAAATTACACTGCACCAACTTTAAACCGAGGGAAGGAGATGATCCTTTTGAGACTTGAGACTTTCACCAAAAATGTTTTATTTCGCTACCAAATGAATCATTCTAGACTCATTGTGAGTAAAGTTAATAGAATTTCCAGAATGCTTCTCATTTTCCATGAACACCTGCATGAGCCTGATTTACTATTACCGTATACTTTTAAAAGGTAATTACAGTGAACCGCGTAACTCTCAATTAGTAATTTTTCAAGTGGATTGACGAACACATCGCAACTGCCATGAAAATTATAATAGGGACGGTATATTCTGCTGTAAATATTTTTGAACAAATATTGATGCTTTACTTAGTTAGTTTTTCAATTCAAAAGTTTACTACGTGAAATGTATGTTTATTTTAGAAAATTGAAAAGTGCTAGATACCGTCCCCTCGTCGACATACAGCTCAGATAGAGAGTAACCAACTAACTTTAATCCTCTAGTGTGTAAACTTATATGGTTTATGTCTGAAACACAAATCTGACATTGAAATAAATGTACATTTATTTTTATGTTTTTATTTTTATAAAATATTATAAATAAATAAATAAATAAATAAATAAATAAATAAATAAATAAATAAATAAATAAATAAATAAATAAATAAATAAATAAATAAATAAATAAATAAATCGATAACCCCGGGAAGCCAAGAATGTGGTGGGAACCTCACCCCATACCCGACAAAGTTGGAAATAGGGCTCGATATTAATTTAATTATATTATTATTATGGTTATAAAATGTCCGAGTGTCCACAACAAGTAAAAAATATTATTCAAAATATGAAATGTTATATGGTTGTAAAACAAGTGCACACTAACATAAGGACATATTAACCAATATTATGACAGATCCGGGTGTTTTGGACTTGAAGCAAAATCAAATTTCTTTGCTTTCCTGTGAATCTTAAGCTTTAAACGAAGAAGTATGTCTATTTAGAAGTCTACATTTCTGCGAAGGTACAGACATCTGCAAAGGTGCAGGCATATGTGATGTCATTTGGTAGTACAAATTGGTTTTAAAAATACTGCTTTTGTATAGTTTTAATGACGCATTAGTCCGTTCAAATGTTCATTCATTGTAGCTTCTGCTTTTTACTTTTAGAATTTGAAATTTGAATTAATAATTAGTTTAATAAATTCTGTTTTGACTTGTACTGTAACTCTTGTTCTGTTCGCACTTCAAACTTACTTTATTTAGTCTTGCTTAACTAACCAGGAAAACGACATTGACTTATTCGTAGTTTTTTACATTACGATTTTATTATTTTGCATTTGTAGGACTACGGTCCCGTTGTCAACAAAGATCAAATTATTAATATCATAAATTACTATAATGAGCCTGTAAACGTAACTTGCGCCTCGGGTTAACTGCCTCCGGGGGCTGGCACTGTGAGGTGTACCCCCCCCCCCCCTAATTCTTCAGCCGACGCCATCTCGATTAGCCGATACACCGCCACCACGTACTAAGACAAATACTTGTAAAATCAAGTCGGTTCAACCATTTCTAGTAGGCTGTGCGTTGAAAGTATACCGCAAACCACGTGCTGTTGCAGTTTTGTTTGTTAAAAGCCCAACTACCTTCAGAACAGAGTACACTGTCACACCCAATGAAATCCTTCACACAATGTAATCGCGCAGGTACTGGTTTGCGGTCTGGTCTCATCACATCAGGGCGGTGAAACGTTGGACAAATTGTTCGCCCTGTTGTTGTTTAAATGCGCTTAGTTTTAAGCTCGGTGGTACAAAACCATTTAAACAGAGTGTGTGTAATTTTATGGATTTAGTTTACAATTGAATTGAAACGAGTTTAAATGATCGATGAAAATAGGCGCAATCGCAAAAATGAGATAGGCCTACATATTACACACTGAGTGAGGTATTTGTTTCATTTTGTAAGCTTTTACCGCCTGAAGGACCTATTCAATAATTGAAAGTTTTTTATTATTATTAAAATATTACAATTTACATTATTGCAGAATGCATTTATAGTAAAAATTTACTTTGAATGATAATCGGGTCTTATAAATACTCTCTGTTTATTCAGTCTACAAAAAGAGCTTATTGGCCCGGAACAATATTAAAACGTAAAATAAAAACCTATAACTAGGGCCACTCCCATTACTTACCTAAAAACAATTTTCGGGTGAACCTTCCTCACCCATCATCAGGTTGATGCTGACTGGTTTCCTGCGAATTTTAATCACATTAATTATAACCTTGGATATTGGTGTTGTTTTAGTTTACACAAATTGTTGCATTCTCTTCAACCCTGCCGTAAACACTATTTCTGACAGTATCAATTGAACTGTGTTTTTGATAATTAATACCACTATCGAGAAACAATATGCTACACCCAAGACGATTTAGGGCTGTTTCTTGTTATCATTTTAAATCGTGTTAATGTTTCGCAACTATGCTTACTAGTTCTTTAAGGTCCATTTTCTAAAAGAACGATTGTGATGAAACAGTTAATTACTCGTGGTGATAAGTGAATCGCGTCGTAATAAGACGTGCACTTACACTTGCGCACATAACGTTCGTGGCACATTGACATTTTGTCACATTTACAGTTTCAATAGGTAGATAGTGGTTTTATTATGCTATTCAAACTCATACATGTAACATATAATGATGAAAATATCAAACAATACACATGGTGAGGTTGAACCAGATTACATATCGATCTTACACCTTGCAAGAAATCAATACTTAATAAAACATTGTGCGGTCAACGAAGTAATAATTCGTCTTTGACACTAAAAAGAGAATTTTTTTTTGTTTTAGGCTTGAAAGAAAGAGATGACTGGAAAGGTACAGTTGTAATAATATCAATAACAATATTATAATATAATGACAATAAGTTTTGTTGTTAACAGAAAACTTTGAAGCATTTATCAAATAAGAAACAAAGACTTGAGAAGATAAAATAAATTTGAGGGATTTAAAAAAAAGTGATAACTGGAAATGTACGAAATTGTAATTAATGAACGACAATAACATACCACTTTTAATTATTTTTCAAAAAAGTAACGAAAACTGGAGAAGTTAATGAAATTGATTTTAAAATTGTAAGTCAAAATATTTTTGTAAAATGTTACATTCACTAGTGCACAATAACGCTTGCAAGTGATAAACGTTCCAACACAACTACGAGTGAAATGGCCCGAGTGTCAGTCCAGCGTTTGTTTGCTTGATTACGATGTCAGCAGCCTAGTTCGAATTGATGAAACAGAAACATTGCATAGTTTAAAAGTGTAATTTAATTAAAGTGCTCGATGTATGGCAGTGTGCGCGTGTTTGCTATGCTTTTCAATGAATGCAACGTTCCTATTCGAAACCACGAACAAAATGGTGATAGAGAATGATGAAGGACAATTACAAAATTCCATGCATTTCTTTGGGTTCGAACTCGCGTCCTCGGCGCCAATGCTGCATGTGCTATCTCGAAGATGAAAGACAATGAAGTTGACGGCAAATGATTTTACTAACAACTGTTGTGCACATATCTTTTAAGGCAAAAATGCTGATAATTTTTGTTTTATTACTAAAAATAAAATTCTATTGTCAAGTCATTTCACCATTAACTTATGACGTTTCAGCCCAAACTGTGTATCATCAGGAAAAACGAGAAATTGAATTAAAAACGAACAAAATATTGTTCGATATTTTCCCCGAACAGTTTGTGCAGAAACATCAAATGGTATTAAAATATCGACACCGCGAAATTATACGACTTTTTTATATATTCCGGACAGCAAAAGTCTATAATATCGTTGTTGATTGAGTTATTTGAGTAAAAAAGATCCTTTACGATTCAATTCTGTCCGCGGAATTGTGAATGCGTTCCATAATACATTATAGACAAAATGTTGCACACACAATTTAAACAATGTAGATCTTCTGCGATAATGATAAACATTATTCAACAATTTATTATTTAAAACGCAAAATACGTAGTTTATTCTTTAACAAGTGCTTTTGAAATCGATCGAAACTAAATAAATAACATAGTAAATCATAAAACACACCAAATCTTAATACCTTAAAATTCCTCAGCTTCCATTTAAGTCTGATTTTGGTGCGAAAGTTGCCTAAAGATTTCGTTCGGCATCGGGTTTGCTCGTGCGTCGGTAGGCTGCGGCCGCTAGTACGAGCGTCGCGACGCGCGTCGGATCAGTTTGATGCTGTATATCACCCAGTCAACACCACGGACGGCGGCGAGCTCTGGCGGACGGGCGAACTAGCGTAGCCTGCATGGGCGCTTCATGCCATACGAGGAGGCGCGCTCAAATTTAGCGGTACTTACATTGAACAATTGTGACGTTTACTTTAGTGGAGTTATTATGTGTTACGTGGACTATTTAGTGTATTTTAACAAGACAAGATTCAATGCAGACGTAGAAATACAACAGATCGAGGTAAGGGTTGTTACATAATTTTGTATGGCATTAATATACATTTTTCATCAAGATTATTGCAAAGAAACGTTGAATTATTGTACATTTCCAGGAAATAAACCGTAGTATAAAATAATTTGTAATTACATTGTTATTATAAACAGCAATTCCTTTAGTTTTAAATAACTTTGTTTCTAGTTTGCTTTTAAAGTTTAAGAGTGTCGAATCGTAAAACAATTCACTCGTCACTCAATTTTTAATCTTAACTTGTGTCAGAGAACAGTTTTACTCGAAAACCGAATTAAGAGGCAGAAAGAAGAAGGCTCAACAGCTGAAAGAGGAATTATAATTGCGAAGATTATTTTGATCCTGAACTTTGTTAAACGATATTATTAAAAAATGTTTAGCAGAATACTTTCTACTACTTTGCATTCATTTATCAAGAGATTTAAATATATATTTTTGTATTTCTTTCTTATGTTGATACGAATGATCCATTTTATTAAAAATCACTGGCATACAATGAAACTAACAGAAAAGTAAGATCTCGAAGATGGCGTGCGTGCGTGGAGACGTTTGTGAATTACACTTTTGAATCTACGTTTGTGAATTTAACTTTGAAATCTATTCAAACACTTTATCAACCCATGGCCTGATCCTTATCTATACGTACGTAAGAATGAACTCTGTATAGACTTAAACAAATGCAAATTGCTAAAATCAAACATTTTATTTATTTCTTCCTCGGAATAATTTATTGGGTTCTATTCACGTCAGCCATCAAAAAGCTAGACCAGGTCTCGAGGACACTATTATTGCGAGTTGCCGTGCTCGCAAGAAAGTAGACGCTTTACGGTGTATCGTTCTCATAGATTCTATGAAAATGTTCTTCTAATCAAGAAAGTGGTTTTTAAACACGTTTCTAAATGGAAAGTGGATTTCCTATCTGGTAGGTCCCAAAGGAAATAGCAGGAAAACTCTCAGTACAAATTTGTTTTTTCGGGAGTAAGTGAGGTATATAGTTGCCAATTACGAAGTGTTAGTAATATTTATTTATTTATTTATTTAACGTGTATCCCATTCAGTTATAAAAACTCAGTTCGTCTCTACGGAAGTTTCCTTGGTAAGTAAAGCTGTGATAAAGTAGCTTAACAGTGATAGCATTCAGTTCCCAAAGCTGATTAAAATAGACACGATGGTAATGTAATTCTACACCTTCACTGGCAACACAATCTTCAATGCAAATCAGGCCTGATTAGTGATGCCATCAGGCCCAATCATATTCATCAATCACATGGTGGAATGGAAGGCACTAGCACTAACTTTGCAAACTTTGTATGTAACTATACAAAGGTGATTTATCGGTCTATTGTATCTCAATATGAAATTGTTAAACGTAAACGTAGGTACGAGAAGTCTGCTTGATAATAAACAATAGATCAAAAACATAGACGTGGTGGCTAGATGTGTCAAATAGTTTGATTAATAGGGTTGGTCATGTAACGTGAATCTGAAGCTCACCCAGTCTAGCTAATAATGTGATTTAAATGTGTTTGAAGGATTGCGATAGAGTTTACTGGTTGGTCAGTCTGTAGTAAAGATCACTTATTTGTACACACATACCCTCACATCATTGTGCGTGTGCGTGAAAATATTAACTAAGGAAACCACATTACGACTTAAATATACAATTACAATTCAATAATAATAATAATAATAATAATAATAATAATAATAATAATAATAATAATAATAATAATAATAATAATAATAATAATAATAATAATAATAATAATAATAATAATAATAATAATAATAACATTTAAAAAATTTCGCTGAAGAAATGGACAGCAAGACATAAATATATTATCAAAATAACCGATTGAAAAACGTGGTTTGCGCCCGAGTAAACTAGCCCTTAAGTATGACATCGTTATTCCTATTTAGAGTAGCATCAGTCAATCAATACACGGATACAAAATCGTAAAAATGAGTCGCCATAAATATATAAATTAACATATAATATTCCTTGCAACAACCATTGATAAATCTAATTTAGAGCTTACCTAAAGTCCTAAAAGCTATACGATGATACCGAATTAATTTGTGGCTTGATGGTGGGACTTACGGTCTTACTTAGTTTATGCAAGGAATGAATATTTTGGAGTTGCGGAGCGAGCGAGCGGGCGGGCAATATTCAAAGGCAGAGCGTGGAACAGGAGACTAGGAGCTGGAGGGAGCTCGAGCATGGCGGCTGGCGTTTTCTATATATCGACTCCGTGGCAAAGCGTTTACTATAGCATGCGAAACATTCGGTTTACCGAGTAACCATTAGCACCGTTATCATCACGTTAAGGTGCGTATTAAATTATAATTAAGATTTTTAGTAAGATTTAGTTACATTAGACTCACAGATCGAAATCATATTGTAATCGTGATAACGGAGCTTAAAGGCTGTTATATTCACCGCTATTTTGTTTTTGTGCGTAACTTTATATGTTGTATAAGATGTTGTTGCGCGTACTCCCATTGAATGCTTTCAAAACCGAGAGTGGAATAGAGATCTCTACACTCAAGCTCACACAAACCTTACTCACGCATTCTCTCCAGTCATCAAAGAGTTAATTAATAATAGTACCCAAACTACTTAATGATCAGACAGACGAAGAAGAATGCAAAAATAAAATAATTCTCAGAGATTTCATCATCTTGGTGCAGGTGCCGGGTTGTTGCCTGATCGCGAACAGTAATGGTGCAGGTGCCGGGTTGTTGCATCTTGGTGCAGGTGCCGGGTGTTTGCATCTTGGTGCAGGTGCCGGGTTGTTGCATCTTGGTGCAGGTGCCGGGTTGTTGCATCTTGGTGGAGGTGCCGGGTTGTTGCATCTTGGTGCAGGTGCCGGGTTGTTGCATCTTGGTGCAGGTGCCGGGTTGTTGCATCTTGGTGCAGGTGCCGGGTTGTTGCCTGATCGCGAACAGTAATGGTGCAGATGCCGGGTTGTGAATTTAAAAAAAACTTCCTGGAAGGCTAGCACTCTCCCAATGAATGAATGTTTGAATTTAAAACATAATCTGTTTTATTTAGTCTAGCAAATGCATCATCACAAACGCTGTAGAGCGCATACAAAAGTGACATTTAAAAATCAAGCCAATTCTTTAATGCATTTAATATTCCAGCTACTTGTGAACAATCTTGAGAATTTTATAATAGTTTTTTAGACAGTTTAATTTAGTAATGAATTGTATTTTAAATAGTAATTTTTATTACGAATAGCTATATATTTGTTGAATAAATAAATAAATAATAACGCAAAAGCTTGGTCAGGAGCGTCAGTACACCTTTTTACGCCCCGAGTGTACGCCCACACTTTAGCACGCATGTTCCCACATGCACGCACATGATCAACACAAGTGAACGCTAGCCTTTATTCGGATAATTTTCAAAAAGATAATCAAAGCGCAGTTGGCTATACAATGGTATTCTTTTAACATACTTTCAATAAAGACGGATTCGGTGATTTTCGATTTACGTATCACTTCATTAAATATTATTTTTCGAGTATATAAGTGGGGATGGAGATTGAGGAATATTAGCACAATATATGTTGACCGTTGGACTGAAATCAACGTTCCTAGGGTAACTACTGTCTCACAACTCACATATTACGGGAGAAAGAAAATATCGCTTTATATAATCATGTAAATAATTATAAATTACATATAATTATTTAAATAACTCTGTGATATGTGAAGCTAAAAACAAAACATCGTTGGGCAAGCATGAAATAAGATTTTATTTCAAGTTATTGTCGGGATGAATACAGGATTTCTTGTGACAATCAAATTTCAGAAAATCATTTTTATTCCATAGAAAGAAAAATGAAGAAAGCCATATTTCCCGTGAACTCTTCGAATCTGCCGGATTCCAACCAGCTGGTGTTTGAGTTTTGATTTATAGGCTAACTTTTCAATGTCCTTGGTCGTCAGACGTGCAAGATTTTCAATTTACGCTCAGCCTACTGATAAAGTGAGCCCCGCTCTAGTAGAATTCATTTAAAACATGGTGATCCCGTTACGTTACGTATTTGCCATTTATTTATTGACTTACGTTGATTTGTAGCTACGTTTACTTAGGTTTAACTGAAAAATCTCTTTGTCAGGAAGAAGCCGAGTCCGGAGCAAATAGCTTCGGCTGGGACACAAAAGTGCTAGCACGTGACAACGGATTTCAGATGCATAGAAATCTCGTTTCTCTGCTTTACACTTATAAACTTGATTCTCCATTCTATATATTTTTACCAGCGGTTTTTCCAGTGTAAACCTTTGAAAGAGCTGCTTTCCGATGAAGATGCCTACAGAACACAACAGCAGCCAGTCTAAGCCTCCTCAACAAGACGCATTGTGTGTGATAGATGGTTGCCTTTATGTGCACAGCCTTACGTTTCAAGGAAATATCAAATCACTCCCATTGAATTGAATTATATCAACACTTTGGAAAGTTGATTCGATGAATTGATAAAGTCTAGGGGATTACATGGTAATACCAGGGGATGTTTTTCTTAAGCGACCATTTTGTAAATGATCATCGATTCTCTTTTCACTAGCTACTTATGTCATTAACTTCAGTGAATAACCCAAGCTTATATTCGTTAAAACACTTTTAATGCCAATATTGTTTAAATACACTCTTGCCAGAGAATACTCATTGTTATATATTTTTTGGAACAAAGCATAAATTTAAAGGTGTAGTAGGCCCCATCTTCAAAAATTTATTAGCCAAATAATTTTCGTAAACCATCTAAACATGTTAAAGTTTCAGCCTGCAGAACATCGCGCTGCCATTGTACCATCAAGTTAAATAAAGTGATGTTTAAAATAAGTGATATTTTAGTCTTTATCGATAATTGTTTTCGTATTTATTCAAGGTACAATGTATCCACTTAAAACATTATGATATCGGATTGTTATAATTTTATTTGGCAGAGGATACCTTGCAACTTGTGAACGTCCACATAGGCTTGGAGCGAGTACATACATAACAAGAGACTGTCAAAATGTATTTATCTTGGAAACACGTGTAGTGTGTATTACAATGCAGATATCTTTGATTTTTGCCCGATCCTTTGTTGAAATAGAAATGCCAAATTTAAAGTGAGTGACACGTATACTCTCACTATTTATTTAGGTCGGATAAAACTAGACTTATAAATACTCCGATAATAAGATTTCAGTGTTGGCAATGATTGTAGAACCTTAAGATACACACGAGCCAAAGTAGTTACAGTAATGAGAGCCGTTGTTTGTCCCTGACGACGCTAAATTTATATAGTATTTGTTTAGTAGTATTTTCCAAAAAGTCATTTAAACGTTTATATCTCTACCGTATCTAATGTTTTTGTTTTTTTAATATGATTTGATTCTATTTTTGTTTTTTCATAACCTAAGGACGGAGAAAGCTTACAATCATTCGAAACATTGTTTCTATTTAGAAAATAATGAGTTGTTTATTTAATACAAACGTCTCTTCGAATTCCAATTTGATTAGCTTTTATACCGGCAATACTGTAGGTTTATTACAAGTTGCTACCGAGACCAAGGCCTTTGAGCCCATCTTAATTAGACACATCTACATAGTAACTGAGATATACTGCTGCTTGCCCGGAAGCAAACAAACCCACATTTCTGTCGCTTTTCACGGTATTCCCTTAATGGTCAATTC
The DNA here is from genome assembly GCA_024449915.1 of Sweltsa coloradensis. Taxonomy (NCBI): domain Eukaryota; kingdom Metazoa; phylum Arthropoda; class Insecta; order Plecoptera; family Chloroperlidae; genus Sweltsa; species Sweltsa coloradensis. Next base: position 62,109 of record JAMZAV010002816.1, on the reverse strand, counting down.
TTGGTTCTATTTATTGAAATACAACAAACGATACGAAAAATTCTTTCTCTCCCATACATACACAATTACTATTTGACTAGTTTTATTGACTTACTACGATGGTCCGACATCGAATCAGCCCATCAATCATGTATTTCTTCACCTTGCTGCCAGGGGTTATTTGGTTTAGCTGTCTGTATTCAATGTATATAATGATGATCCACAACATTCGTCTACACACATATTTTCCTTTCTCTCCCTTATACGTGCAGTCGTAGACCAAACAACAAATCAACAATAATCAACATTATGGTTTAACTAAATGGAAACACTGAATGATATTTTACTACCATAGTAGGTTATAACTGGCACTTTCATGGGTTTTTCATGTTTCCTTTCTTAGTTTACATTTTTCTTAGATAACATAAACATGTAGAATGTCAAAACTTAAATCCTGCAGACTAATCCAAACGTTTTTAACAAACAAAAATTACATAGCAACATCTGCAACTAGATAATCTACGTACACACAACAAAAGCTACAGCTAGCTGTTAAAGCTATATTATAATTTTTAGTTTAAAAATATTGTCAAAATCAGATGGTTCCAGTAAGATTTCAAGTGAATAATTTAATTTCGGATTCCCTTCTTTAACAAAAGTACCCGAATTTTCAAAGTCTCTAATGTTTCTATTTAATGGTGACAATTATGTTTAAATCGGAGAAAAAGCTAACATCACATACAAAAATAATTCCTTGTAGAATGTATTCGCTGTGCATTCCAAATTGTTCTGATTTAACTCTCATAGATTACACATTAGTCAGAACGAGTAGATAGTAAATTTCATCTCGTGGAAATTTATCGGCTGAATTCAGCAGTTAATGAAACAGTGTAATGGCATCCGTATAACAGGTTTTTATGCATATGTTACATTGAAACTGGAAACTATGCCGCTTCGGCGCAGCGGAGATCCGAACACGGTATAGCTAACAAACCATACTTCACATCAATAATCTATTTTTTATCAAGGTTCAAAAAACGAGTTGACATAACCAAAATGGTTTAGTTCACTACATGAATAAATTAATAATAAATAAATAATAAATTCTTAATCGATGAAATACAAAATTGCTCTATAACGGGAATGGAGAGGCTAGTTCGTAACAGAAGAGGACATTCTCTAGGATATGTGACCTAGCACCACTCTTTATTTTGAAACTGTTAAGTGGCAACTGATATTTTTCTTATAAAATTTCGTAACCTCTTACTTGTTTACGAGCGATGTCCACTTTTCCAATCATTATTTCCCCACTTTACTAAACACTTCTTTATCATTCGTTACTTTTGTTTCCTTAGCAATCGTTAAGTTAAGACAACATCCAAAACTAATGACCTTTGTTTACACAATTTAAACATCTATAAATATTTTTCCCTTATTGGTCAATTTACATGTATTTTAATCGTATTGACGATATTTTGGTCACTGATATTTAAAAAAAATGCGCTTTAATAAAACACAACACAAACAAACAATTTGGTTCAAATTAATTAACTCTAATCATCCACATCTTGATAATCGTAAAGAATCATCATTTTCGAATGACAACCACAATCAAACGGACTGAGAAATAGCAATTCACTCAAATGATAAAGTCGTTTCGGAGCTTTCAATTGACAGGTAACCAACTGGTTCTCGCCTGCCGACGCTTCAATGGAGATTAGCATTGTTAAATATCCCGCACGTTTCCCACTGTCTACCTGAACATGGCACAGAAATATCCTGCATTGGCAGAAAAGCGAATCACAAAACCCATATTCAGATTCACGTCACATATTCAACACCATTTTAGATTTAAAGTCTCTTCCACACTAAATATTAAGAGAATCGTAACTTAATAACGAACAATAATCATTTTATTACTCCCCTCTTTTAAGGAAGTATTGCTAGTCTACTTTTGTATCGTACGTGACGGATTATCATCTTATTGCTGTTGTGTGCATACACAAATTTAAACTTCACATCTAGACATTAATTTTGTATTCACAAACAATTTATTTTACTTACAAAAAGAAAAATTTTGAAACTATTATTCGACATTGATTTGGTTAAGGGTTATAGTATCTTTAAATAGAAAAAAATTAAACAAAATTTAATTCGACATTGATCTAGTTGAATTCGACGAAATACATATATCAGTTAAGAGAGAACAACATTTGGCTCCATGTGGTTCTTTAAAGAAATAACGATAAGTGAGCATTTCCTGGAAAAATACAAAAACATATTACTACAATTGCCAAATTCTCGATAGCTCTTTGGTTTCTTTAAGCAAAACGCAAGTTTGATTGTCTGAAACTTTATTGCCGATTTCCAATGTTAATGAACCTTAAAGGCTGATGAGTTACATCAATGATATAACCTTTATATGACGAACAAATGAGGTCAAGAGCAATAGAAGCAGTTCTTTCTAAGTTTTAAAAAGCATACTTTGAGATTCAACAAAATATGAGACATCAGCGGGAATTATAATATATCATGTAACACCTGTGATAAAAGGTGGCCAATTATACTGGCGTGTTGGACCGACAGCTATTATAACGATAGTCATTGATAAAATAAACTGTTATTATCAATATTCATAAGCTATAATTCAATCAAGGCTGTCCTGGCTATAACACTAATTACAAACGAGACATTCATATTGGGGGGGGGGGGGGGGGGGGTATACTACAGTTCATTTGGACAGTGTAAAATCATGCGATAAACTTAATATCATTTTGTCTCTAAAAGAAACGATTTAAAAAATTGCTGGGTATATTTTAGATTTCGTAACTTTTTTGGTGTAATTCAGTTTGAAACATATTTTATTACATTGAGTTATTTGCTTCCAGCGTTTTAACACAAGGACTAAAGGATGCACTTTTATTAAATATGGAAGTACATACTCTGGCATGTTATTCACAAGTATAACAGCCAACACAAGTTTTTTGTGTTGCGTTTATGTTTTATACTTTTCAATTCTGTGAACTGGCTTTGACACAAATTCTTCCAGTCTCATTGCATTGTCCGAGATGCTAGAGGCGAATGAACAACACAACGAAACTTCTTTTTAATTAAATTTGGATATAGTTTTAATTAAAACTATTAACTTTATCCTACACAATAATTAACAACGGTATATGAGTACCATGGAACAGCTCTAAACGAGGTATCCTACTCAACAAACCATAAGTCATTGTGCATTTTGAACTATTTGTAGACATAGATGTTAGTTGTTTTATTTTGTACAACAAATTTAAGAATGGGTGTTAAAAGTGTTTGATATTTTTTTCTCTTTCCCGCATTGCAAAACAGTCATGCGATCAACAGTATTAATTAAAATGCATCGCAAAGGGTAATATGTAGGGGGTAATGTAGGGTAATATGTACGTTTCACGAATGTTTTTGTCTCACATTTAGTACACGGTCATTGCTCTTGCAGCTGGTTAAAACGAATGGGATACACCTTTGCACAATTTGTTGGTGCGAAAAAGAATATATCGTGGTTTAATTTTATCTTGAAATTCATTATTAAACACTAACACAATTAGTAAATAAGAGAGATAGTTCGTGAACATTGAATGTAATTATGATGGTTTTATGCAAGCAAATATTAAAATATGTCTGTGGTTTTATTTCGAGAATTTTTGTTTTATATCACAAAAACACAAAACGCACACACCCAACAATAAATGTATGGGCAACTTAAATGTTAATATATGTAACAAGAGTCTTAGTCAACACCACCCTCTAAGCATGAAATAAAATAAACATTGATGACTAACAAAATCGGACTGATTTTAATGTTTTACTAAATCAGGATAAATGTCATTTAAATCAATTCTTATCATGACAAATCGTTTCACTGATGACCTAGATGTGTTTAGTCCGTAAGTGCGCAACACCAGTGCAACTGATTTACATTTATAATGTTGCCAACTGGGCATGCATAAATCACTCAAATAACATCATATGATCTATGCGACAAACGAAGATACCCTCCACAATATAATTAATTTGTATAATATGGCAATTCCAGTTTTAATTGTCTTTCTAAATTGCATTAAAATATAGTATATTATGGCGATGGGTTCGTCATGACCAAGTCTATCGCCTTTAGAAGGCTCTGTCTGGCTTATAGGGTTTCATTGTGGCGGCTAACCTGGCTGCCTTAACGAGCCGGGGTCGCAAACAACTGCCAGCGTTCTGTTGTATGCCTGTGCAGCTAGGATTACAAGTGTTACCGGACTCGTTAACTTCATCGCATACCCCCACGGTGAAATATTCAACTAAATTAGCCTCATTAGCAATTTATGCCCTGGTTTTTACCTCATCCCTACCAATCATCCTCTACTTTACGACTAAAATGGGGATCCTGTAACATTTAACCACGGCTGGTCGTTTTCCAATCTCCAAACCACCCCCCTATCTCTTGAAATATAAGGAGATTGTTCCTTGTAGCCTGTGCTTACGCTAGCTAACTGACAGAGATAGTAGGGTGCAAATGACCTTTTAACTGGAATACAAGAAATTCTCTAAAAGCAACATAAACGGTTGTATAAGTTTAAAGCGAGTAAAACCCCTGTGAAATGAAGCTTTTTGCGTCACTTGAAATCATTACCCATCTGCGATTAGCCTTATAAACCCAAACTTATGGAAATGATTATTCTGTGTGCAGAGTTGGTACTGTAATTGGCTGCCCTTGTTGGAGGAGAATCATATCACTAAATGAGCCAGATTAAAGTAAGATGGGAAACATATCTTCTTAGTATTGCACGTTTATAAAGGAATTACAAATTGCAGTTATCTCGATAACTAATCCCATGGCTTACACGAAGAATATAAAATAAATAAATCATTGAAACTTAACTAAACTTAAACAAAAAAAACAATCTCAGGTACAATAATTCATATAGATACAGACTTAACGCTAGAGTGTGGATAGAGGAAGATCTACACATTATGCAATTATTACTGAGCTAGCATTTGGGGAATTATAAAATGAGAATCACACACACACACACACCGGTAATGAAGCTTGTGGTCCGGGAGCAAGCTTATCGATAGTGAAGCCTATCATTAATGGTGGAGGTGCCGGGTAACGGATATTCATTCTTACTGAGAGCCTCGACCCCCTAACCCCACAACAACATTCTGTATTATCCATGGTAAAGGATAATGTGAACAAAAAACTCATGCCAATTCAGACATCGTGTTCTGTTTTTTAAGTGAGTGACGCATATAGGACACTTCGCTCCCTAATATGTGGGAATACTGCAGAAGATCAGTACTAAAATCTAGTTGCAAACAATTTGGAAATGGATGTTTGCATTCTTCAACTATTTACATTTTGTTTCTACATTTCCCCAAGTTTATTGACTTTACCAAGCAAACATACAATAATCTTAATATAGGATTAGAGCCCATTTTGCTACGAAACTTTCAACGACTGATTTTGTTTGCACAAGTATCTTTAAACCTACTTTACATTCAAGATAAAACGCATGTTGAATGGGGCCCATTATTAGTCTCTAGTGTGGATTATGTGTATACTCCATTCAATACTACACCATCGATCGTAAGTAAATCAAGCTGCGTAGTTGTACCTACTATACACAGCCCTTGACTTACTTTTTGTAGAGAGTGTACGTATAGTACACCCTTAGGATGCACACATAATTCATACCAATAACTTATCGGAAATATAAATAAATACACAAACACCTAATACTAAAATACACCCAAATAATAGAAATACGAAACTGTTGATGGATTGAGGAATAAAATATTTCTCTAGTAAATAAATACTTCTCCCAGGCCTAGGCAAACAATGCTGTAAAACGAAAACCCTTGTTTGTTTACTTCAAAACCATATTTTTATGCGTTCTTTTACGAGTTTAATTTGTTATGCAGACGAATTCATTTTTGGAGTCACTTTAATCAGAATGTAAAAGATATTTTAAATTGCATTGAAAGTACCTATCCATATAGGATGTGTCATTAGTGCGCATTCAGAAATAAGAATTGTAAAGCTCCGCAATTGGCTATTGGTAGCCAATCAGCGCTCGTATTCATCGAGTTGATCAAAGTTTCGAAACTGGATCAATTCTTCGGCCGGTTTACCGAGTGTCCATTGGTCAAAAGATCCCATGATGATAAACCGAGTTGAGTTGAGTTTCCAAAGTAGATGTTCAGTCGCAGCCAGCGGTTGACTCGATACGATCTCGCATTATTTGCTTGCAAAACTTTTCCTACCTCGAAATCCCATGGAAAGCATCCAAGGGTTTACAACCTACACACGTTTTGATATAAATACGCTCACAATACATACGGGTTTCATATCAATGTTATTCAGAATGTTTGTGAAGAGGATGTAAAAGTTTTTGTCATGTTTCGAACAATTTCTGCAATTATCATTCATTATACCATGCAAACATGCAGTAGCAATAACACAACCCAGGCTAAACGGTTCTATGAAGATGTGAATGCGATTTGACGGGAGCATGGGTTTGTCTCCCTGAGGGCAACACTGCTAAGGTAAAACTAACGTGGAAAACTGAAGATAATATCACTACTCGTCCCAGTATGAACCTACACCATAACGCATACTTTATGTATTACACACACAGACTATACCAAATCACACGCCAACCGGGGATTGAACGTGAGTCAGCTAACATATAACTATACTTAAAACCAGAGTTCATTTAGGTACATTTGAACACATTCCTTTACATTCCAAGACGCATGTGCTAGTTCAGACGGTTAGGATGAAGGCAAGCGTTCTATGGAAGAAACTAGTGCGTTCGTATCCCGTGCTAGATATATTATATATATTATGAGGTCTCTATCCTCATCTATAATAACACATTGTCTCAATTAGCATAATACTATACATATAAATAGTACACAAAGCACAAAGCTATGTGACAAGTGACACGACATTAGTTTATCGATTGACAACAGTAAATAACAAACTATACCACCTGTGTATTTATTTAAAATATACATATTCAAGAAATAGATTGCGTGTTATATATATTTGCACAGCAAGGAATAGGCATTACAAGAAATCAGTTACGAAACTGTTTAGTGAGGGTTGGCGGAAACCATCGACAACATTGTAATAAATAACAAGGAATTGAATCTTAACAAAAAAAGTAGAATCATTTCTTGCGATAAATTGAAAAACGAAAATCACGTAGCAAACAGGAATTCAATAATCAAAACACTAGCACGATAGTATTGGTATAAAAAGATGAGATTCACATTAAATTGGTAATAAAAATAGCAAAACTGTTCCCACAGAGGGAATGTAAATTTCACCGTTTTATCCTCTTGAATATTTTTACTCGCGAAGAATACCTGAGAGGCTGGCAAAAAGAATATTCGTGAGAGGTTGGAAATAGAAGCGAAGAGGTAGACCGAACAGAGATTGGACTAAACAAATTTGGCATTGGAATTTGGGCAAACTTGGCAGCGTAAGTATAACTATATTGACAGCTGAGTAAAAGCAGGTTATAGAAGCCGGACTCGTATGCCAGAGTTTAGTTATGGTGGTGTTTTTTATACAGACACAAATATTTTAGAATGAAGTGTTGTTATTGTTTGAATTTGGAGAAATCAATTTAAAGAAAATTGGTTTTAAAATAAGTAAAATTACACATAATAACAAGTAAATTTAAAACTATACTTGTCTAAAAAGCTAGACCAATAACACACAAAACTATCAGGGATACCATTAGAAATGCAATTCCTATTATAAACAAAACGGAAGAAGTCACCAAAGTCCTTAAGAGATATTGATTAATTAAACATTTCTTTATACACACCCATCATCAAACTTAGCCTGCATCGTTAGGGAGTGTAGTTAAATGACAGAGGATCTAGGGGCGGAGGCACTGATGATATAATTTAAAATAACGTAACACATTGCATTGTGGCTTGCCTCTATTAAACTCATTAGATTAGAAGCCACCGACATTACGATTCAAAACAAACTCTCTTATTTGAGAGAAGTAGTTGTTTACTAACCCCCTCAAGCCAAACTAGACCCTACAGACATGATGAAATCCCTATAGTTCCACCTTGGACCTTGCCAACCATTAAAATTAATGAAAATATATTGGTAAGCCACTGCATGCCAACACAAATTACGGTATCTAATCCTCCAAGTACCTTATACTCAGACTCTAGAGTGAGACAAAATATGTTGGACATTGTTCTAAGTCGGAACCTAAATTCTTCAATGAAAGTCAACACAGTACAGGAGCTTAGCTCCTACCACAATTCTTTAGTAATGCATTAGTAACATTGCATTAGTCGACTCTTGTGAATGATGATTGAAAAGCGGAATAGGCAGTTGCAAGGACTTGCTGCATCAGCGCCGGGAAGAGCCGGTACTAGCACCCAACCGCAGGGGTGACACCAGCTCCTTGGACCTGGCTGTGGCCCTGGGGGTTGGACTGACTACCAGGAACCCTACTTAAGTCCCCACCCGGAACTAGCTAGCTACAAACCCAAGCCCACCAAGCGGTCTTGGGTGTCAACCTGCACCCTAGGCCTCCAGGGCTAAACTGGGGAGGTCTCGTCTACTCCCTTAACTCAGCTCTATTCCATGAAAACTCACAAGGCTCTTATTGAAAATGCAGGCAGACTTGAAGTCAAGTGTCCAAGTATATGTATAATGCTCCACAATGATTGTACATTGCAATATCGCAAGATGCAGCTGTGTGGCCATAGCCAAACACAGCACACATCACAAAGAATGTCACACTCTATTAGTAGTTGCTGCATGGACTGGTTTGCTAATTATTCTTTCCGCGACCGAGTGTTTACAACTGTTACAATATTGTGTCAGTTTTCAGTACAGATACTTATTTTTTTGCTTAAAACAGTACGCACTGCATAATATGGAATTGACGGTCGATCGTTAGAATTCGAAACCTTAATATATCTTCTAAAAATGTTTAAATTGCTTATAAACACTAAAAATTTAAAATAATTACCATTATAAAATGTGATATATCTAAAGACAAGCCTTCTACATTGATTCTGTAGAGGGATTCGTTGCTTCGTTAGGCCAGCAGCAGCAGCAGCAGCAGCGTATGGTATGGTTAACACGCTCCCTCCACCACGCGGCGCAAACGAACCAATGTATATGCCGGCCACGTAAAACCTATATTGAATTTAAAGTACTCTACGTACCAGAACAATGTTCTTATATTCTTTTGTTTTTTAAGTACAACGAATTGTGTGTCACTTTCTTTTCTGTAGCCTCGTGCAGTTGCGGGTGGATATTGCTTAGAGTTTAAGATTCACAGCACATATTATGTACTGCTCGTCGATTAGTATTCGTATTTCATGTTGAAAAACCTGCCCGAGGAATAGTGTATGACCTTTATTAAATTTAAACATACAATCTTTAAAAACTTTGCTAGATAACTATCAGTTTTAGTAACATCAAGCACGTTAACCTGATGAAAGGAATTAATATTCTTTTCAAAACATTTACATAACAGTTTAGTTACAATTCGTTTAGGTTTTAAGTAACCATACAATTATAAACAGTTTGGTTTAAATATACATTATTAATATTACATTAATTCATCATTTAGAACTAAAAATCAAGTAACTGACTAATAGAATAGCATAATTTTGTTGTAAATTTTAAAAAACAACTTAATACAGCTTGATGGAGACTTAGTACTCTTTATTATGGTTCTTAAACTGGTTAATAACCATTCTCTTGAATGCACACCTGGAACGCAACGACTTCTAGTGAAAGAGTGGACGGAAACCTCAAATGTTAAACAATATCTATTTTTTCATGGATTTTATAGTATAAAAGAATTTTAAGATGGTAAAGACTGCTCTTGTGAATATTGTATTAAAAATTTGAGGTAAAAGATAAGAGGGTAAAAATATAACGCTGAGAAGACATTTTTGTAATTATTGTATTGTATTTAAATAGGGCCTATGAATAATTAAATGATAAGAAATTATCTTGTGAATAAAGTATTACAAATTTAATTTTGACGATAAACAACTAAAAATTGAGGACGATGATGATTTTGAATGTAAAATGAATAACATGTAATATTGTATTTTGCATGTAGAATTAGATATGTAAAATATCAGGTATTTTGTAAGTAGATTTAGAATTAGTTAAAGCGTGTTTCAAGACTTGTACATGAACTATGTATTTTTAAGTGAGCAATGCTTTTGCAATTGCTAATGAAATAAAACGCATTTGAATTGAAAATTGAATTGAAAATTGTTCAACTCAACGTATGGATAAAAAATCAGTCACACCATTATGTACTTTCCAGCATCATAACATGTGCTAGGAAGTCAGTGTGTACAAAACCCTGTGCAAAAGAAATGCATTTCCCATGTAGACAAGAGTTCAAAATAATCTATTATATTAAAATGTGAAAAAGTCAACCACAAGATGGAATCGAATCCAACGATTAACGCGCACTCGTATAAACTAAACTAATCGGATAAGAGTCTTAATTTAAAATTGTTGGTAAGAGTATAAACGATAGAATGAACAGTACAATTCCGTGTTGTAATCATTGATCAATAATTAATTGGAGATAGAAATTGATAATCACCTATACAAATAATTAATTAATTTATATGATTTGCCAAAGTAATGAGTGATCAATTTCACATGATTGTAAAGCGGTTGGATAAACCAATATAAAATACAAATCACTAGGTATGGCAAGGGTGAAGTATTTGTCCCACAACCAGCTTAGACACATAGGGCGTCGATACGTCAAGTCGGATGACCTGGATTCTACGACCGGGAGGTACACAACCTTATTTATCATGCTATCCAATACAATAATACAAACAAGTTGTTTTAACATACCATGGTTAGTTTGCTAACTGGACAGTTTAATCTGTGTTTCTGATAATTGTGCTTCTGTGATGAACACATTCAGACAAGTAACGCACACATATCATACAGGTGAGTGCGTTACTGGAGAGAATCTAATCGATATTTTCGTCGGGAAAATATAACGAGATACACCAATGATTAGTTAAAAATGTAACGTTAGCGACAATTGTTATGTGCACTGTGATTGAAGTACTAATTTCTTAATTCCAATTACCTGTAAGGCTTCCTATCTGAATTTAGAGGGATTCCCACACAAAAAGCACCGATACTTTTAAATCATTAATACTCTTCGATAACACACGGTACGAAGTGGGTAACGTAAGTGTACATAGCGAAACTGGTCATTTAACTGTATTAAATTTCACTATACAAAAATTATGTTAATTTTTAGGATATATATATATATATACGAAATATTAAGCAGAAAGTGAAACAATGTGTTAACCTACCAAGAAAAATACCAAAACCAATCTGTTGTCTTCATAGCTTAATTGACAATATTATTTATTTGTACGTGTAAGAAGTTTGTTTATTAAGAACAGTTTTAGTTGCTTTGTATTGTTTTGAGTATTGTTTAATTTGTTTATTGATGTTAAATTGACTTGGAGCCTTTAAATAGGCTCCACTATATTTTGTACTAACATCTTTTTGATATTATTTTGATTGTAACATTGTGGAATGAATACATTAAATGGAATCTGCCTGGGCAGCAGAGGTTAAGTCCCCGATGCTTTTCTGTTAAAACAGCGTCATAGCCACCTTATGTAAACTAGTTTACAAAACTTTTAAAATTTCACTCACATTAATAATGAAATGTGGGTGTAAAATCCTTCGTCTGTCTATTAAAATGCAGGAAAAAGTTTTTTTTTAATTTTTCATTTAATAACTAAGACATGTAACATAACCCCGTACACGTATCTATAGATTATCTAGCACGTTGAAACATTGACAAACGAGTTTGCGCCCAACTTGTCACAATGTTTATAGGGCAGTGCTTCACACTGACCATATTCGACTCCAACTCGTTTATCTTCATAACGTGCTACACTGCTATTGCAATCTGTTTAGCCGCGCACCGTTGGCACTACGTTGCACAAAGAGAATTACGCATGCGTCGAGGATGTAATTCTGCCTTGATAGATACATTTATAATCCCTCGATGTCAAACACCACATAACTTTTATATTTCCGACTGAAAGGTGACACTCACCACTGATTATGTGCTCGAAATTACAAACCATATTGATTTTAGCGACTGAATGGCAACCATAAAACACGTGTAGATACTGCACTTATTTGACAAGGACATCAGTGGTTAATCGGGTACGGTTGTAACCAAGGGACCTTGGTTGGAGTCCCGTAAAATTCAGACTTGCAAAACTGAAAATAGCAAAATTTGTGACATTAAACATAGAGATAGTAGTAACAATTTTTGTTTTAACGTGGATTGCATTAAATGTGAACCCACAGAGCTATGTCAATTACCACTGAACACACAATTTTGAATTCTACCCCCAGTTTAAGGAATATAGTGGTAAAAATAAAAATGCAATTAAAATGATTATCTACATATTTCTATGTATTATTTTTATTATATGTATTTTTAGTAGGAAGAAGTATTCGTGACAACACATATTTAAGGACATTTTCATGACTGCAAAATTCGATATATTTTGATAAGGATGAATGTTATAAAATGTGAATTAATAAGATTATTTATTAAAAGCGCTTTCTAACAAGCAAGTCACGAATCATTCATCTTTCTGACACCATCTATGCACATCTTTACGCATTGAGCATATGTGCACCTAAAATGAATTAGAAGTGATATATAACACACAAATTTGAACCACTTCAAAACAAAGTTATTATTAGATTTGTGATAATGTCATAGGCTAGGGTAGGTATTAGTGATAAGTTTTTACGAAATGCAATAATGTTCTTACATGCGATGAGTTATGAAAGTTGAAGTTGCTATTCATCCATAAAATTATTCCTAACCGGGATTCGAACCCACGTTCCCAGGCTCTGCGCCCAACCGTATGAACCACAGCCAGCTACATCGTAGAAACGTATTAGGAATAAAAAACAAATATTTGATTCAACATTTTTGGATCGATTATCGGATTGACGTGTTAAGTTGGCATAACATTAAGATTGTCGAGACATTATCGATCTCAATTCGTCTAAATGCAACAAATGGTTCCTTTATTACTAAATATAGTGAGTAGACGCCATTAAAATCTGCCAGCGATCCATTATACTGTTATTTTTGTGACACCAAGGAATAACTTTCTATGCTCATGCTTTCAAAGTTCCTTATAAAAATAAAACCAGCTATAAACTGTAACGGAATATTTTTCTGATACAAGTTTCATAGATAACTTTGGTCTTGCGGCCAACCATTTCTTGACATTTACTTAGTGTTACTTTGGAAACCATCACAGAATTCTTGGATGTAATAATTATGAAATTGTCGTGGCAAGGGCATGAACGTATCACGTTGTTATTTCCAACTGAAGGTATTTAGGGTACATGACGAACTCGTTTTAAATCTACTTCCCTCATTGTAAAAAATGAATACTTGAATGGACTGTGGCAGCCATGATGTATTGTTCACGATCACATGCTTTGTAATCACTTCGTGCACATGTCATTACCAAAGCCGTATTGAGCCTAAAACCTGCGTAATCATACTGCTCAAATGCAGGGATATGGTATTCAGTGATTAATTAAACACGGCATCGTACACTCGCTGTGTAATTAGTACACAAAATGGCAACCCCAGCGTTGTTTTAATTGATCATGGATAAATAATCATTAAACTACAAAGATTTTGTAGCAGTTTAACAAAATCTTCGAATACGGTTGAAATATGACAAGAGTCGACAGAATGGTAGCGGAATGATCTTGGTTCAAGCAAAAGTCGAAGAAAAACTTTATTATCATTTCTGACAGAAATAGTTACTACTAAACGCTGAAGACCTCGATAAGAGAGGTCACAAGTTGAATCTCGTAACCGTCAATCCCTACAGAAACCTTTTCAAAGGTGTAATTAAAATGTTAAGGCAAATGTGGAATTGAGGACAAAAAACAGCAATTGGACATTTCTTTACAATAACTTATAACACCCCAATGACTTATTAGGTCACCAGAAGAGGGTATCACAGGGTAAAACTGACGTGTACTCTACAGCGGCTTCAGCGGGAATCCTTAAGAAAATGCTTAATTTATCAAAATGTGTGAGTTAAATTCGCATAAGACGTACACTATTGACCATAAGTAAATCAAGGTCTCTAGGTGTAACATCTTCTAGGCCCAGCCCTTGATTTAATTCTGGTCAAGTGTGTACACTTTGGTACGTCATTGATTTCTACTAAACACAGCCTTACTTCCAGAATAATGTTTACACAATTCCACTATTATCAAATTTGTATAAAAACGAATAAGTAAACAAATTCATTTTGAATAATAAATATGTACAGCAAATACAGCAAAACAATAGTTTGAATTTCCAATATACCTTGCATGTTACTGATTGCATGGAACTACGCTAGCATAGATAATATATCTTTGTTCAGCAGATCCATTAATGTTCACAGCTGGAAATGAATACCGACATTGCTCTCGTTTCGCCACCCAAGCGTAAAGTTGAGGGCGCTGTTATTCGACTAGGGCAATTAATTTGTTTCACGTCTTTTTGTCAATAACCACTTGCGTGTTTGAGTTGTTAAGATATGGAATTCCTGAACGGCGCTGATATGAGGCTTGTACAAATCTTGCGTGAAGCATGAACTTGCCAGTCCTAGAAATTTATCGTCACTATCACAACTTCATTACCCAAACGCCATTTTATCGCGCTGTTGGGCGCGTCGGTCGTTAAGCAGGAATTTAAAAAACATGTTCTAATCGCCTCTTTAGCTGAATTGCGTTGTAAGATCTAACAGGTTGGTAAAAAGAAAAGAGATTTTTTGCTGAGTTATCTCAGTACAATGAGATATCGTTTAGACCTCATTTTAAACATGTTCGTTATTGTTTGGTTTGAAAATTGTAATTAATTGTTGAAATTCAAACAAATCTGTTTAAACTGTAAAGCTTGAGTTGTCTCATGTTCAAGAAATCACATTTAATTAACAAAGACATTTTTTGCTTTGCAATATAGAGTTCGTGTTTCAAAATAAAGATCAATTTTGCTTATATATAAAAAAAACAAATGTTGTATTTTCTGCAAGTAATCAGAAAAGTACGAAGGTACTGTACTCGAAACACTCGGCGTCGGGTTTGAGGAACGCCCAAGCCCAGAAGCATGTTCAATAAAAGTTAATTTTTAACAACATTATTATCTTTTCGAATGTGAGTCAAGATCATAAAAGTCATAACCACACATTGACTTAAATTTCATTAGATCAATCAGTCAAAAGTTTGAAAATGTTATTTCAAATGTATACCTTTTCCTGAATGTTCATAGTGAGTAACACTTATTCAAACTCGATTTTATAAATACTAAATAGTTTTTATCGACAAGCTCAAAATAAAAGACAAACCAAAAACAAAGCGATCGTCTCCTATAGCACTTCCAGACGCTAATTTATTTAAGAGACTTTAAGTTAGCGCCATCAGCTGTCATCCCGATTTCCAAGGCGGGCACACATTGGCCAATATAGAGTTTGAAGAATAAATTACTAAAACTATTGAAATTCACATTCAAGTTTTAGAGTGCTAGCGAAGGCCAAGAGTATGAATCTCCTGGATGTCTCGTCTGGCACTTTCCCCTGCTGGGAGATCTGTGAACTGCGAGAAGTTGATGCCCAGTGTTTTACGGGAATCCCAGAGCGCCACTTGAGGGGGAGAGTGGGGGAGTCCCCCGAACCTCGGCGACGTTGCCTCGATTCAATGGAGTGCAGCCTTCGATAGGGGATTCACCTTTACCGGTTCCCTAGTGTTTTTCTATTTCCACACTTCTAACTCAAGTCGGTGTGTAAAGTCGATCATACTGATACTTAATAAGCCGATCCGTTCCTTAGACTGTCACTGCTTCTTTTTAGGTTAATTTTAGGCATCTGCTCCTTTGGCAGACTTTGATTTCAGACATTCTTTGGCAGCTTTGTTTTTCGCTTTTTTAAAACTAAAGTTATCGTTAACTGTACTTCCTAACTCATTGTCGAACATGTGTCATTGGTTCTGCAGCTGAGAAAGCTGTAGAGTTGTTATCGTTTTTGTCTCCAATAGAGCCAATTACATTCATGTTGTAATGTCGCCGTTTTTAGTTTAATTCGCTTGGAGTTCCAAGACGAGGTTAGTTATAAAAATTAAATTGCATTAGCACCAGGCAGAGCCGGTACTAGCACCCAACCGCAGGGGTGACACCAGCTCCACTGCAAGGAACCTCCTTGGACCTATCTGTGGCCCTGGGGTTTGGACTGACCACCAAGGAACCCTACTTTAGTCCCCACCCGGAACTAGCTAGCTACAAGCTCAAGCCCACCAAGCAGTCTTGGGTGTCATGAAGAGAGCGCTGAGCGCCAACCTGCACCCTAGGCCATCAGGGATAAGCCTTGTAATTACAGCCCTTTAAGAGGATATTTTGTTCATGTAATCAGGTGAAATGCTGTGTTCTAATTATATATTTGGTTTAGACAACTTGCAAAATATATTAAGTTTTTTTAGATTTACATACACGGCAGGAAAATGGATGATCTATTAATTGTATTCATATTAGTTTATGTATATACGAACGAACCTTTAAATCTTTACGACACCATTCTATAAACAGTTTTCATTTAAGTATGCGGAAATACAAAATTAAATAAATAACTAATACATTCATAGCTTCAAGTGTTTGAAATAATAATATTACATGCGTTATTATATAAATAAAATTTAAATCGTGTATACGTGTATATTATTTTTCAAATAAGTATAATTTAAGTAATCGTAACAAAGTAATATTTTTCGCATCTTCATATTTCTGACACATTCAACAGGTTTAGTAATTACTCTAATTATTAATACAGTTAGTCCAGGTTAATAAGGTACAGCTAAAAGAAACACAGTACATTTAAGGAATACCAGTAAACAAGGTGCAGAAAATGCGCACTCAGTAATCGCATGTAATATACGTCGAACTACACAGAAAAGTGCCTTTCAATTCCACGATAAAGTTTTTGGTGTACGATTTTCCTCCCGGACTCGATTGGAGATTGTTATCGGAAAAGCAGTCAAGATTTATTATTCCAAGGTGTCTTGAAATGACTAATATTGCTCGCTGTATTACAAAAACTAGCGATTGATCGTTCTCGTGTCCCGGCGTCGTGAGGATTCCTGCATTACATTGCTCCCACTTTCTGAGTGGTTTCATGCCATATATCTATTTTTAGACCTTTTTAAGTGTCTAATATTTTGTCTGACGTCCACGTCTTCTACGTATAATGTGTCAAACCTAAAAAATAAGCGTCGTAAGTTTCTATGTCCCATGCAGTTTCCTAGGAAAATATTTAAATTTTAAATTTATTTTTCAAGAACATTGGTTAGGTTCTTTGTGAAACAAATTATTTTGATAAAAAAACATTGCCACATTATGTTTAGCTTTGCATCGGTGTACTGCATAGTGGTTTAATATATTACGTTTACTGTATAACATTAGATGTAAATTGCAAAATGAAGAATCTATCATCCCAATTCATCTAAGTTGCATACTCAATTTGATTTATATATCGTTTAATTTCATGATAAGAAGAAAGTTTCACCATTTCATTCCATCATTTTGGTTCAATTTTTAAATCACTCGTTGCCAATACTAGTTCTTTGTTGCTTAATTCGAATGACACAAGTATTTCTTGCTTAAGAGTCTGCCATACCAGTTATTTTTTCTGGAACTTTTCCAAAAGCCCGTTTTTATGAGTTTGTTACCAGCCTTTTTACATATGTTATGGTCATGTATATACAGTATTTTATAAATGCACATTTTTTTAAACCATCACAATTCACAAAACAAACTACATAAATTAAGTGGACTTTTATAGGATTTTGGATGTTTGTAATATCATCAAAATTGGTAAATTTTCGAATTTATTTGTGTGTAATGACATTGAGCAATAATATTTAGTAGCCTAATCTTTGACTATACATATACTACCAAATACTTTTTTGACATTTAAGCAAATTTGCATATCGATCGAAGTAGGAAAATTACCCACAAAGTTTCAAATAGGTAGGTCCTTTAGTTGAACCTTTAAAATATTATTCAAAAACATCTTCACACGTTAAGGCTCAAGTCTTGTCAAACATTGAAAAACGGACAAAGTTATAAAGAAATAACGTCTTGGTTGCACAACTAAACAAGGCAGAGTTCAAAATAATTTATTCATGCTTTGAAATAATGGAACTAATAAACTGTTTTATATACTGTGTAGCTGACGGCTCCGCCTTGTGAATCTATCATTTATTATGAAAACAAAACTGATTATTTCACAAATCTTGCCAACGTCATAAAGTTTTCGATGTAACTTTAAAAAAATACTTTTACGCGAGGAAATACTCATGGGAGATATTAAAATTCAATCTTCTCACTCACGCCGAAGTTTTTCTTACAACAATTTTGAAGCTCGTCAACGCTACTAGATATGAAACGATAATGCTCTTGTTTTTCTGCAAGATTAGCTCGAAGCTCATATCCCATCCTTGAAATGAGTCTCACTCGCTATAACAACAAGACACGAACTGCGACAACACAGCCAAACAAGATCTCCACAACAGGTAAGCTCTAGCATCACAAACGTCTGAAAATAAGCGGCTTGACATCGCCAGCATGGAGAATAACAAGAAACTGTCGGCTCTATTCCTTGATCCCACTATTCGCTTTGGCTTTGAGGTAGAGTCGAGAGTAGCCAAGCGCGTGGGCCAAGAGACTTCTTTGTGGTCAAATATTTCTGGAGTTGCGGATATATTGCATTCACAACGACGTTACGAATGCTTTACATGTGCATGGCAATTCTATTGGAACCAATTGATTATGGGTGTGTAACATTCATTATCACATTAGTATATTATTAATAAACGAATAAAAAACATTATTCTATACAATTTTCGAAAACTCTTAAACTCAAATATTACTTACTGGTTTTCTTGTGTGGAAGAGCTTTTCCCTCAAACGCGATCGCTATAGTTACTTTATAAAAAAATAGCTGCACATCGCGTAGAAGACTGAAACATTGGGTGGTGGGGGGGGGGGGGGGTAGGGGGCAGAATAGAAGAAGATGGAGAGGACGATCTTTCGTGCAGACCCAACGCAGAATTGTTGGACTAGGCAACAGATGATGAATTATGATTTAAAAATTTCTTCACATGACTATATAAAAAATAAAATTCTTTCCCTCCTAGAAAATTAATATACTTTTACAATTTTTTTGTTCCAGAAAATACCAAGTTAACAAAAACAGTATAAACCGATAGAGAAATAAATCTAATAAATTGAATGATGCTGTGTGTTTAGTACTTGAGCAAGTCCAAATAAGCAATATATTATTATTACACCGCATAATCCAGATTCTTGACGTCACAAAGCAGACCCGGCACCTCCACCATGTCATAAAACGCACAATAGTTATGAACGTAGATGAAAAATAGATTGTAAAGCGCAAATAAAACTTGTGTCCAGTGACACAAATTTACTTAAATCTGGAAAAGAAATCAGACTGTACAAAAATACAACCCTCAAATTATCGCTCAGTACCCCCAAAGATAGAACATAACCAAATCTACAATCTTACATATAGTTAATATCAGTGATGCTTTAACTTAATGCTTTACGATTCAGTTAATCAAAACCATGTGTGACATGTGAGAAAATATTCACTTTAATCATTGACCAAATGGTAAGTTGTGGTTGTACTAGTCTAGTTCAAGTATTTATAACACCAAACCACAACATTTAAGAATTTCGTTGTTTGAACAAGCCTTTACAAATTAATAGTCGTGCAAATAGTATGTACAATGGCACAGAAACAATATTCGTGATACAAGTAAATAATAATACAAATAATTTTCAGAAATGACAATAACAATACCATTGATTGACTTTTTAAATTTTCGAGCTGATAATGAATTTTGGTGGCAAAAATAATAACTTTGATAATATCATTATGTGTAATAGCCTCTCGACTGTATACATAAGCCCTCGTATATTGATAAGTAAACTTCTCCACGTGTCAAGTTTATTGGAGTGCAAAACCGCAGACAGCAGAGGATTATGTGCTTTTTACGCCATGATTGGAAATTCAACGAAGCATTGTAAAATGTCCACGCTTTAATTTTTCCTATTACTGACATTAAATCCATAGAAACATTTCAAACCCCTTTGCAAACACAAATGTTTTTAACTTTTAACCCAGAACACCACGCCACCTTACCAGATACCTGAAATTATAATTTCGATTACTTTTATTTGTCCTTGATCAATTGAAATAGTCTTTATTTCTCCGATGTAACTTGCAGCTTATTATTTCTAAGTCTCCACTTGTTACTAAGTAAACTTTCTAAGTCTTCGGAAACTAAGTCTAGCATTAAGTCTGTGTTCATAGTTTCTCGCAGATTGTCACCTAAGTTTCAGCGAACAACCCATCTAAGTTGAATTATTAACTTAAGTTCTTGTAACTAAAACGAAATCCGACCAGTTTTGTTGTTTTACGTTATTATGGTGTATTTTGTTGCCAAAAGTTTTGCATACTATTATGTGTAAAAGATTAAACATTATGTATACCATCAATGAATTACCTCCAAGTGATACTGTTTATTATTTATCCATATCAATCGTAGCTGATCGCACACCTTGAGACCGCACATTTGGCATTTACTGATTACTTTTCCTGCTGTCAGAACTCCTTTGGTTGACATATTCCTACACATAGTTGTATATTTAAGATATTTCATGCAGTAACCAATGCGCTTATAGATTACCAAAATAAATAACAATTACTCATTTTAGTTAATTTAGTGATAAAATTGATACAAGAGTTTATTCGTGTTCTATACGGCCTGCTGAAGGTTAGGCAAGTTTCATGAGAGTTCATGTTTGAAGTGTCTTCTAATTCAATAATACTAGTTGAGAAGATGAGTGGGGTTTTCACTCCGAACTACCGGGAAGCTTTAGGAAGTCTAGATCCCCCCCCTCCCCCTCCTCGTAGATTATGCCAGTATCGCAGAGAACCCTCACCATGGTACCAACACAAGTCAAGTTGAACGCATCCAATATAAGTTTGTGCGATTTTTCTTTTTTCACTACGCTATGTCGACAAGTTCGTATACGAACGGTAGAAAGTCGTCTCAAAGCAACAGAAGTAATATTTCTCTTCAAACTTCTCCATAGTCTCATTGACTCGGAACTGCTTGAAACGGTAAATTTTCACATTCTAGCAAGATAGACGAGAAATCATCAAACGTTCGGGTTTTTATGAACTCTCGTTGATGTTTTAACATTTGCACCCATTAGATAAATCCATGCAGCTTACAGCGACGCAGCAGTGAAAATACGGAACTTGACGTGTATTCACGACAATATGGTTTCATCACAACATCTAGAAACTTTTGATGAACTTTTCGACTTTTCAACTTCGTCAACCTTTGATAATAGTAGCAGCCATATACTTTGTACTTTAATTGACTTTTAATGTCCGTATTTTTGTTTGTGTTTTTGTATTGAATTTTTATCGTCATTTACCTGTAGTATATAAAACACCGGTCTCCGATTGACCATTATTTACGATTAGATGGCGTCGGCGCCACCAAGGTTGACTTGGCAGGCTTTAAATTAAAGTCTCCCACCTAGATACGAGTTTTTTTATTCAAATGTTAATAAATTGTATTTTCTTTCACTTGAAAAAATTGTTAAAAAAAGACAACTAGGCAACAATTATGGCTTAACTTCAAACCATAGATGAGTCAGTTATTAAACTAAACTCACCAAATGGTGCCTAGAACAGATAACCAATAGAATAATTTCGATTAACTCATGTACTGTCTAGACAACATACAAAATCTCAAAATGTTTGTGTATAATGTTACACTCCCATTATACAGGAGTACGTGCGCTCCCCATAAAGTGAAAAATACTTTTAAATAAACAAAATGTGACTTGTTCATTACGGCCTGCCTGTTCTGTTAATAATGCAACAAAGAGTGGCGTTAAAACAGATTAATCAGTCGTGATAGTGAATCAATAAGATCACTTGGCATGAAAGATAATTAAGCGGACGAGTACAATGTGCAGTTTCAATTGGCGCCCACAGCGGGGGGGCGCACGCACATCGTGTATGGGTGTGTGTGTGGGTGCATATAAATCATGGAAATAGCACGACATTACGCTACCTAATGCACTATGCTTTCCTTACATCGGAGCTATTCCCACCTCAAGCCCGTCTTTTGATTATTACTCGTCATTACTCACAGCTGGGCTGGGTACGAGCCAAGACAAATGCTTCGCCGGAAGTGGAGGTGGCAAGCTCTAGATGCCTCTAATGTGTGGCTTCATGGGGGCTTTTAAGATCGAGCCGCGTCCTGCTCGTCGCTGCATGGGAGAACGCATTTCAATATATAGCTTAGCACCCTGCCACTTAATGTAGAAAAATAACTTTTAAATCAAAACTTCCCCTTTGAATGCGAACACCAAATTAAAAGAAAATTAGCCAATCAAGTTAATGTACATTTTATATTTTTGGCGGTTTTTTGAAGTGAAAATGTAAAAAATGTGAGGATTAGTTTTGAAATATGGCCGTTTATAATTATTATCTGTCATGACGCAAAAGTTCAACGTATGGCAATAAACATGGCTGAAAACTGATAAATGGAATGATAACCGCCGGTTGAGTAATTACGATTTAGGCTATCTGAGTGAGAGATCTTGTGGAATATTTCATCAGAACACGATTTGTTATATGAATTAGAGACAAATGGGCTGGTTCAATGGCATTCATGAATGCGTGTACACGCATGTTCAATATTATACCAAGCAACATACTTAAATTTGCGTGCTTGCAGTATTGAATATAGGCAAGCATTCCTGAAATGCATACATATTTCCAGAGATTATCAAACTGAAATGATTAATTTTTTGTTATTGTTAATTACTAGCGATATATTTTAATAATTCAACAGAATGTGAGATAATATATTATACGTGCAAATTTAATAGAATGAAACATGTAACTCACATAACGCATACCACTTAAGCATGTTATTTTTATTTTTAATTGTATCGTTGTCGTGTAGTTATTTTTAAATCACGAGATGTTTTGTCCAAAACCGTTAAAGATGTGAATTTGACTGGTCGTTTTAGTTGTGAACCAAATATATTCAGGTTTTTACCTAAGTGGCACTTGCAATTATAAGCCTTGAATTATTAGAGAGCTGACATTGTGTTTCATTATATAAGTTACATAAGTTAATCATTAAACTTAATAATCTCTAAGGTATAACCAGCCTCGGAGACAGACTGTGCGACTGTGGTGGGTAACACGTAGCCCGAACTACAACATGCACCAGTAGCAATACTACAAACTTAGGGGATTAATAGTGCTATTGAACTCGCGTTTATTATTCGCAACTCATTCTGAGATGCAATTGCGATATATTGCAATACTCTGTGAAGAGCACGTTTTAGACTTGTACATGGCATCAATAGACAATCATGTAAACTAGCTACTGCGCATCTAAACAGTATGTCAAGTCTATCCTAATTTTTGACAGTGTTGCGAAAACATAAATGAAGAATTGATTGCTTGTCCTACTTATAGGATCTTAACATGATTTTCTACCTGATAATACTATATATAATCGGTTTGCGGTCAAAGTTTACTTAGACACCATGATAATAACATAATTAGCGTGTAGTAGCGTGAATGTCACATAATAGAAACTGCGTTTTAAGATTTAATTTGAATTTGAGTCAAGTGTAAAAGAGACCACGAGTAAAAATAATTCCAGAGCGACTCTGGTTTTGTTTTGACTTCCCCCCTCCCCCCCCCCCTCCCTCTACTATGACATAAAGCCAACCCTTCTCCAAAATCAACGAGCCGTTACTGATCGGCTTGATATGCGCATAACTAAATACGAATCTAGAAAGTTAATTATGTTTTTGTGCTAAGAATAACAAGATACGTACACGAAATGTGTTACTGTTTAAAACGACGACTTGAACTCCTTTTCGCATTTTGACAATATTGGACCTTTTTATGCCAGAAAGTGCTCTGTTCATTGGGACTTGACACTAAAAATATATTTCAAGGTGTTATATAGGATGTCGTTATTTGAAGAATGTATTTCTACAAAATGTCGTACTCGTACTATCAATATTATAATTTACCAAACACGTAGAAAAATCTCGCAGTAAATATATCTATTTATTTTAATATAAACTTGCATGTGTGTACAAATATGTTTATAATTAAAACTGACCCAGTGAAAATTGCGTAACTGGAAATGATTTTTTGAATATTACAGGGTGCAGCACTGACCATCCTCCATATCTGGAGAGAAAAGTATTTAGAGTAGCAATTGTAACTTGTAACATTCGCATTTAAAAAAAAAATTATTTGCAGGAAATTAAAATAACAAGTGAAATATTGAAATTGAATAAATACAAAACTGATATTAACGTATCAGAAAAAATAAACACTGCTACCAAATAGTATATAAACTATATTACTTACTTAATTTGTGTGTTTGAAAGTAGCGAAAATTAAATCAAGCTATTTTTATTATTTGCTTTCGGTCGTGGTGTATGAGAATAGTCTCGAGTCATATCGTGTAACCGTAAAGCATGGGCGTCATAATACACTCCCGATCGAATCCTTTCTGAACCGAACTTGAAAACAAGGGAAACGTTAATACCCAACACATAATTGCTAAACAACCCATGGAATGGAACTCGGGGATAACCTTACAATCGATCTCCCGCGTTAGTGATTTGTTTTCGCATTACGCAAGGGTTGCTAGATTTAGAAGCTTAGGATTGTTCTTAAGTAGGCCTATCTCTATCAATTCAATCGTAGGATTGTCATCAATCCACGCTGCACGTTATTGACGTTGACTCATGGGTAACAGCGCTTTTAAAGGGGATACGCGAGACATTCTGTTTGACGTGATGCCTATCAGCGTCTATGATTAAGATGTATCGGAGCGAGACTGCGTTCCTATTGGCTGCCGCGGTAATAGATCTTCTTACCGACTCGAGCTACACAGCGTCAAGATCCGTTCCCGTCTTATCATTCAATTATTATTATTTACTGTGTATTTATTGTCATCTCCATCACGATAACAGTTTCTAACAGTGTTATGTTTTAATATTGGCATGTACAAAAATGACGGATACACGACCAACTATTAAACACTTGAATTTGAACTAGTATTAGATGCGGATAAATTAAGTATTGTTTTTATGTTCTTGTTATAATATTTAAGTAATTATGGCGATAATCATAACGGCAACAATTACATTGCTGCGAGATTAAAATGAAATTGTTCAAAATATCCTTATATGTCCATCACCATTTTGAAAAATCATCTGTACAATGTTTTTTATTTAGGATTTCATAATATTGTTGGTACATTTTGTACTTATCACTATAAAAATATGTACCTTATGCCGATTAGTCTGCCAGACCCCTTTGTCCTACAATACTGATTGGCTACGCATCAATTACTAAAGATTGAATGTATGTATTATATTTAATATTCATACGTACGGTAGTTCTTCACAAGAACAGATTTTGAAGTAGTATTTCGTTGAAATATGTTTATACGCCCTCATATCATGCGAGATAGACTAAGGTATCTATAGCACGAGTACAATTCACAATAATTGCGTTAAACTTTATTTTTGTGTGGTATCAGGGTAACACGGTAGAGTTTACATTTCCCTTCTACGACCACAGACAGAATTTAATTATTTAAACTTCCTCAAGGGGCGCTGCTAACTACACACATTCCAACCCTGATAACATCTACTTTCATATTACGTTATGAATTTTCTTTTGATTTTTGAACTAGAGGGGAGTTTCTGTCTGGACGAAATTCTCATTAGTAAAGAGCTCTCTCCTCTTGAGAAAGGCAGCCACCCTATCAGCCCCTCATTGGGAATATTTAACTTATGTGCGGTCATATAACTACATTTAATATTGCAAGGACTCATCCTGTATGGTTATTCACCTTCATTTAAAACGAGAAAAACGTGTTTAAATATCGTTATCAACCTGACAGCGTCGCGTATATTAGGGAGCGAAGCGCCTCACTTTTCTGACCGTCTGTCTGTGCGTGACACGTCTCGCATGATCTACGATTACCATGGGTTTGTTGTTGACCTAACTATTCAGCAAGGATAATACAAAATGTTTTTGGTGACACTTTAGGTCAGGAGCGGGGCTGTACCGTCCTTCTACAACCCGGCACCAACACCAAGAGACTTAAATGCTGGAGGAATGTTATATGTTTGTTTATCCTTCTTCGCCAAACTGAAGATTTCGTAGTTTTACTCCCTAGTTTTGGAATTCACCTGTGCTTGCTAGAAAACTTACGAAACTTGATTTAAATTCGGTCAATTAAAATACGTACGTAGGTATACCGTATCGATAGTTGAGAATAATGAGACATCGTTTTTAAAAGAATTCAATCCTATAGAATTCGTTTCCGAACCGAGATAAATTGGTACAAATAACGAGCCACTTGTAGTCCATGGGATAAGAACAGATTCGTAGCTGACCTACCCAAGTTATCGATGCAACTATGGAACTGTCGAGTGGCTACGTCTTCTGTTTACCGAAGTATTGAGCTACACATGGTTTCGACAGCTGCAGAATGTCATAAACAAACATTTATTTAAACCGTCTTATCCTTTTGTCGTTGTTCTACATACGTTGAAATCAGGTTTGGCATATGCAATTCCTTTCATATATCAGAATGTCAGAATGCATTATCGTATGAAATATTGCTAAGGGTATTCTTTACCATCTGCGCTCAAATGTGAACGTCAGCAGTGATGTGAAGTTGGATAAAGTTTATCCCAACTAGCTTCATTTAACAAAAATGCAGAATCGACACCTCTTTACAAACAAACCATAAAAAATAAACAGGCTCTTCTTCATCTGGGAAACGTCTCTGCTTTTATTTCGTATTTGATTTGATACATTCACTACTCAATATGACATGCATCATAATTGGATTTTTAGATCCCTAGCAAGTTTTCTATCTAGCATCTGACTTTAAATAATATTTTTCTCTCTAACACTTGCACCCAGATTCAGATAGATGACACTGTATTAGAAACTGCATTTACTTTAACTAATTGTAATGAGACCGAAGCTTAATTTGTTGATTTTAACTTTTTGCTTATCTTTCTAACCACTACAACATTAATTTCTAATAGTATGGTATTCATGCTTATACAAATTGTAATTACTTTATCAGCTAAACTTACGTATACGCCTAAAGTGATACCGAGTTTTGTATCAATTCATTACAAAAAAATTATTACACATTCTTAACGGAATTTTAAGTCAAATTACATTCACTTAAATAAAATTACATATCTTACACTGACTAGGTCAGACACTTGACATAGTCATACAATCTAAAATAATAAAATAGTCAGAAACGTCCGTGCGAGAGGTAAACACGACTGTTCTTTTATTTCGACTAGTTGGTATAAATCCGTTAACGATTGAGCTATTGGCGGCTTAAAACTGTTCTCACAAGTGTCATCAATAAGCGCCCCACGCCCCCCCTCCCCTCCCCTGTTGTAAACAACCGTTTAGAAATAATCACGACGATTAACGCTAGTCGTAAAGTTCACTCGATCTTGCTGAGGATTCTTAAATCGACTGTTTGTAAACGAATAGCATTAATAGAACAACAGTAGTCACTCGAACCCTTGCAGAATTACAACTTTTCTCTTTAAATAAGACAATAATGCACAACACAATTGAATTCATGGGGTAATACAACAGAGATATCTCTGCTATAAAGCTAGGATATATCACGTGTTACTTTTTTAAAGGAAGACAGGGAAGATTAATTGTTAATTGTTATACTAAACTTATGGTCAACGTCGAATTAAAATTGGTAATTATTAGGTTTGAATTCTTAGTGGAAGTTGTTGCCAACAAAACACTTTAACAAAATATTGTTATATCTTTCAGATAAACACGATTAAAACATTTAACACCTGTGGAGTATAATATTGTTTACTCTTAAGTAGTTTCATGTATTTTAAGTTAATTTTATATTAAATGCAGAAGACGGCCTCGGCAAAGACCTAACCTAGTCCAACAGTTTATATTAATGTTATATCGTAAATATCATCAAAAATACACGTTCGGTATATACATAGTATAATATAAATAATTAAATCCATCGATACCATCAGAATGTATGATTAGGACGATCAAAGACACCTTAGTCTACAAAGCTTGATGTAACTAAAATGCACTAAAATAATAATAACAATAATATATGAAACTTGCATTTCCTAACATTTAAATTCAATTAAGTATTGAGAACAGAGTGTATTTTTATCACATATTTGTGCAAATAACTAAAAACTTTTGACCCTTGTTAAATCCTTGCTACGGCTAAATAGCAAAGGGTTTTAGCAAGCTGTTCTGCTTGTTTTGTTATCTATAAAACTTCGAGAAATTTTGGCTATATAGCAAAGAATAAAGTGTAATAACACTTTCAAAGCCACTTGATTTCATAAATTAGTCCGTTTCTCGTTTTGTGATGGTGTTGTTATTGTCATTAGTGGCCTCACACGTTTACAATTCAGCGCAGATTACGCTCTACGGTTCTTAAGTTACATTGTTAACTCCCTGATTGGCAGTTAAATACGCAACTCCAAGAGAGCCCTGAACCAGCCCCATACAAAGTAGGGTGGAAAGCGCTTTTCAGAGAAAAGAATTCCTTTAGTGTCCACATCCCTTTTCACTCTGCGAGGATAGACTGAAAAAACAACCGGGATACATAAACAGAGCAGCTGAGATAAGTAGTAATAATTGTTATGTCTTGTTTGTGGGTTTATTATCTCTCGGTTAATCTTGATCAAAAGAGTCGCACGCTTGCTTATAGTGATAATGCCAAATAAACTGTGGGTGTCAGACCGTTGCGTAGAATCCTTCCGAGCTGTAATGTTTTCACATCTAATAACTAATAGTGTGCGGCCACCCGCGGGTCGGCAAGCTAGAAACTAACCGAATAGTAAAAAAGGTATAAGGTTTTCAAGTAGCAACAAATAGTTTTGTGGGAAATGGTGGAGGTGCCGGTCTAGATTTTTTGTAATTCATAGCATATTATTATACAAAAGTTATTCAATGAAACTCCATACAAAAAAATGAGTTGAGTGAAAGATACAATGTGAGATTTTTACAAGGAAAATTGATCTTTAATTTGTACATATTTACATTCGGTTTTGGTGGAGGTGCCGGTCCAGATAATTTTTATAGCACATTCCAAATGACATTCAATGAATTGGGAGAAAATTATAATGTGAGATTCTTCACAAGTAAAATTCGTTGTCCATTAGATAGGTATAAGATTATATAAATTTATTTAGGATTGCAAACATACGTAACAGACATTTGCATTGAATTGTATAATCCTCTTTTTCTCCTATCAAGAGCACACATCAAAACAAGCAACATCAAATTCAAAATAAAGATTTACCTAATAACATAATACTATAACAACAAGTAAACCTTAACATTTAAATTATTTCATAAAGTTGAACAAAGTGTATTCAATTTGAATTGATTCATGGAATTGAAATTTGAATAATGAAGTTGAATAAAGCGTACTGAAATTGAATTAATTTATTGTATTGAAGATTAAATTATACAATATTTAAATCTTCAAAGTACTCGTCTATAGAATAGCTTGTAACTTGCAGTATTGTAACTGCCGTCCGTCTCTATCTCACTCGACCCGACTAGACTAAAAAACCCGAAGAAGACTAGAAGTTTAGTACCCGAACTTGAACCAGACCCGACTGTCAAAACCTCTGCCCGCACAGTCATACAAATACGCTATTTTTGTGCGAATGAAAAGTTTCGTTCAAGCACAAATATAATTTAAGCGTTCCTTTCCAACATGTGACTTGCACTTATTATATACCACAGTAATATCCTCTAGCTCTAGCAGACATGAAATATATTTTAAATCACAAAATCGTTGAAATGACTTGTCTTTAAATTGAAAGATTTCAGTAAACTCAACAGTAACTGAACAGCTCAAAAACACACTGAATACAAATTTAATTGGACGAGTGAGCGGAGCGAACGGAGTCTCAATGGCAAGTTTTCGGCACTTCGTTGTGTTTATGTGTGTGTGTATGTTCGATGCGCAGGGGCCAAACTACTCCTCTGGTTTTGACAAAATTTCACACCAACGTCTAAGTCAAATAGATATAGGGAGCTGATAACACTGACAGAAAAATCGGAAAGGAATCCAATCTGTGAAAACTTTAATTAATTTTTTAACACCAAAAGTTCGCTTTAAAAATACCTTTTCCTCCCAATGTTATCACAATGAATGTTGACAACTAACAAATACATACTCTATTCGTTTACAAGAGGGTTCAATTCCAGCGAAACGTCGATTATTTGTCCATTCTTTTTATTTTTTATCTTCTTTTGTAAGTCTTACAGAGTCTAATTCAGAACCCTAAACATGATACAGATACGATGATACGGGTACCTTTTTTGACGTTCAGGTCTGCCCCCAAATGAACGACCCGATCCAAAATTTCGGATACCCGCACACCAGTAGTATATTTCAGTACAAAGCATACTCACAGTGTAAACATATCGTTGGGGGACATGAACAAAGAATTTCGTATTTTCATTACAAGCGTAACTCGATTTGTTTTTTATTTGCCCTAAATTCTGTTGACAGCCCATAATTTCTTTGTATATACAGAGGCTACAGCCTGTAAGGATTGGATATATTATTTCTATATTTCTTTATTTCATTTTTTACGTCTATCCTATTCCTTGCTAAAGCCAAAAAAGCCGACATCTCAATTATTTACATTACTATTGATATTATTAGCTTTTGACATGAATGAGCCATTATGAGAGTCTTTTTTCCCACTTTAATATCACATGCAGCATTTTATTTCTGCATTTAGACGATTTATTTATTAATTAGTTACTTTATCGGCCTTCATTAATTTAAATGTGCATTTTAATTTTTGAAACTTATAAGGGTCACAATCATTTATTATTAGAGTGAATGTATATTAATCGGCCAATCCACCCCCACCCTTTTAGTTAGTACTAATGACCGTTACAAGGTTAAAAAGGTGAAATGCATATTTAAATTAATGAAGGCCGATATAGTACCTAATTAATAAATAAATAGACTAAGCTCAGAAAGAAACAGCTGCATGTGATATTCAAGTGGCAAAAAACACTCTCGTGGCTCATTCATGTCCAATGTCTATATAATTTATTCTTATGGTAACAACTATACGTTTTGTTTATTATTCAACTGATCTTAAGTCTTATTTCTAAATAGTTTTACATACCTATCTAGGAAAACACCAAATTCGTTTTAGACGAGTGAGTGAGCCATGTGTAAAGAACCCGGTACCTTTCCTTTCCTCCCCCTTCCTTAGGCTGGATCCAGCATGGTGCTTTCCACTCTAGCCTATCATAGGCTAGAGTGGTGCATTATGGCCTTACAGTTGACTAAACTCAAAAACTCTATTTTTAAAACCTAACATATCAATCAACAAACGCAAATGTACCCGGGCACTCAACACATGACTCGCTCACTCGTCTTACAACGACTTTGGCGTTTTCCTACCTAGTCTTATCATAATCAGCCACACTAATGTGTTAAATAATTCTAAAAGATAGCTTATTATTATGTTACTGTCATGGTATTGAATTTTTCATCTTATTATATTTTGTAATATTATAATACATGTTTGTGTATTTAATTATAAACATAATATAATTTAAATGTTTTAACATGTATTAAATGCGTATTTTAAGTGTTTAGTTACATATTGAACTTATGGGTTAAAACCAGTTGTCAAAGGACAATAAATAATATATAAATTGATTGAACCTTGCCATTTATAATTTTGGTATTTGATTGTACTATTATAGGTTATGTATCCAATATGTTTAATGTGATGACAAGAAAATACAGACATATCTTTCTATCTATAACCAAGCCTTCGTCTGTAATCTTCATTGTTTCACTTCCCTGCGGTTTAAGGTCTCGTTTAGGCAGTGAGGCTAATGATGACGACGTGTGCTCGTTCCATAATGCAGAAGGATGTGGAGAAGGACCGGGGTTGGGATGGGGGTGTGAGGGGGGAAGGGGGGAAGGGGGGGGGAAGATGAACGAGGGAGAGGTGAACGTGCAGGTCGCAAAAAACGGCCGACGAGTTTGAAGGATTTTGTGAAAGATTACGAAGAAGAATGAGGATGACGATGATAGATGAAATAACGAAATAATAACAGATTTGCACGAGAGCCTCTGGCCGGTACCCTACTACAATGAAGAAGCTTCCTTGACCGAACAAGTTGAGCTCCAAGTCATCGCATTATCTAGGTTAAAACACACCCGAGACAGCTACGTGGGAGATGTTTTAGAAACACAGCTTTTGTTCAAGGAAACGATAAACAATGTACAGCCATTCCGTTAAGGAATTAATAATTTAAATAAGGAAATATTTAATCAAATTTAATTTATATT
Organism: Sweltsa coloradensis; assembly: GCA_024449915.1. Lineage (NCBI taxonomy): Eukaryota > Metazoa > Arthropoda > Insecta > Plecoptera > Chloroperlidae > Sweltsa > Sweltsa coloradensis. The sequence continues at coordinate 29,435 of JAMZAV010002816.1, read as the reverse complement.
TAATATACAATGTGACATTCTATAATACTGCGATGTAGCGCACAAAAACCAAAAAAGTCAAATTAATAGTCAATATTTTAAGCAAACTAGTTCAATTATTACCATTTTAAATTCAAGAATACGTACTTCCATTTATCACAGACAAAAAATAAACTAATAAACTCGATTTGTTCATTCTATTATTATATACATATACAGAAAATCCAGCATGAAATTCAATTGTGTCTATGGATCTCATTATCGAAAGTGGCAAATTAAGTTAATTTATGAGCTGGCCAAATACGATAATTAATTTACATTTTAATATCAAATTAAATTAGCATATCTTAACTATTTTAAGGTAATAATATATCAGATAAAATTTGTATTAACAATAAACAGTTTGTAACACTTGCATGTCTAACAACTGTCTACAGTATTTTTTTGCCTATAATTAGGTGCAGAATATGCAAAAATAAGTAATTAATGTAATATCTTGTTAATTAATCTGATTGAGTTAACTTAAATGACATTAATAGTGATCTAATATGAGCTACTTTCATTTTGAATCGATGGAAATATAACTTGATTTTGATTAATAGCCGTAATTGTCAGATTAATTAATTAAGGTAATTAAGGTATTTCTAGAAGGTTTTGAAGCTGGAAAAGTAGACCTATGCATTGGATTGTAAATTACTAATGATTTTGCTTTTTATTTCAATCGAATCGAATTATTAACGATTTTAGTAGAAAGTTATAAGCCTAGAATAGCATGGGAGGAAAAATACATCTGAATTAGCACGGATGACGGAGTTCTCGAGATAATTGGGCTAGGCTTCTAAAAGTTCTAGATGGTTGCTTGCTCGGCGTGGTCAGTTTTCGGCAGCGGATCTAGAAATGTATAACGCGACCAATCTGTAGGTGACTGTGCCGACCGGTTCAACTATAGGTAAGGGGTAGGTGCGGGGGTGTGTGGAACGCCTGAATCTTTTTACTGGAGATACAATAGACCGAGGTTATAAAAGACCGACGAGAGGGTAGGTAGCCAGGAGAAGTGAGGAGAAGTGGAGAGTAGTTGGTCCGCGGTGTCGGAGGACGGTGCGCGAGTGTGCGCGACTGCACGGGCAGTGCATGGAAATTATCGGTAATTAATACGCGCGTCAATGTTCATGTTAACGGCTAGTGAATTGAATAAGTGAAGGTAAAAGTGATTATGTGAAGATTTTATTTCAACAGTGATGTAATTAAATTAATTTCAAAGTGTAAATTCGCCGAACTTCGTTTGCATAATTAATTCAATAATCAAAGTGACTCCACGTGCGCTATAAATGTCAATTTGACATCTCAGAACTTATTTCTTTGTGTGTTGATACATGACTGCTATCATGTGACATTACAACTGTTTCACATTCATAAACTGTAAGATTGCTGTACCAAATGTGTTTCAACATAATCTGGACTTGCCGACGACCTAAAAAATCAATAACCGCCTTAGGCACAAGACGACCATCAGCTGGTAGAAGAAGAAAATCACACCACGACCTTCATTGTGCAACGCCCACTCAGGATTATTGTGTAGTGCACTACCACTAAATGGATTACTTCGAACATCAATAACAAACAATGGACTTCAAACAAAACTTCAGCGACAAATAGATGAGTACAAAATTAATGATTAATTCTAATAATTTTATCAATGTTCAATAATTAATATTTCCTTCCAGGACTAGCCGCCCACTTTTGGTGTTGTAATTTAGTTTGGTACCAAATAGGTAGGTAGGGACATGATTGTATTTGTGTTTTGGTGAACATTATATATGGAAACTTAAATTTTTTCGCTTTCACATATGTAGATAGCTTCCTTGACAACTCCTTAATTACATAATCATTGGTAATCATTAATCAACAAGAGAAAACAGCAAGGCAGTTATTGGAGAGGACCTGGTCAGCAAAGGTAGGACTTGGTGGCCTGCTAATTTATTTCAGTAATATGTGAATAATTAATATCAAGTTGGCTAATTAATTTTGCTAGCTAATTAATTCATTTTGAATTAATTAATTTTGATTTCAATTAATTTAATTTGATTTTTTTTAAATTTTTAAATTTTTTTTTATTATTAATTCAATTTTAATGAAAATTAACCTTACTTAATTTTATTGATTTTTTTTAAATTTTTTTTTTAAATTTTAATTGATTTTTTTTATTTTTAAATTAATTTTTTTATTTTTTATTTTTGGCGTTTTTCCCGAGTTTTGTGTTCTCAACTGAGCTAGATAATTCTTTTCAATGTAAATTTTGTAATGGGTAGTCTGGGCTGATAAATAAATTTAAAATTTTTCTATTTTATTTTTATTTTAATCTATCCAACATTACAATTTGGCGCCGCAACTAAGGGGCTTGAATTTAACCACAAACCGAGTTTAAAATTGTCTAAAATTTGTTTATAAATATTTGGCATGTTAGTCTAGCCAAATTGCCAACATTACAATTTGGTGCAATCCAACGTGTGGCTTTACTTTCAACACTACCTGAGGTAGAAAAGAGTCAAGGAAGTAGTTTTATGGTACCAAAATTCCAATAAAAATTTAAATCATGGAAAACGAAAAAGTAACTGAAGTGGAGGTTGTTTATGTGCAAGGTGGAGGACCAGATGACACAACGTTAAACAACAATGAAATTTCAAGTATAATAGGTCCTGATGAGGAAGGGATAGATGATGTAACACAACCATCATTGGTTGATAATTCGATTGATATCACTAATCAGTCAATAGACAAAATGCCTATGGAAGATGAGGGGGTAGACAGTGGAGTGTCTAGCACTCAAACTTCGATGGAACAAAGTAAAAAAGAAAGGGAAAGGACAGAATTTCAAATGATGTTGAAACAGTTTCAAGAACAAATGTTAACACTGATAATGCAACAATCAGAGTTAAAACAAGACTTCTCAAAACAGGCAAAGGAAACACGTCAACAGTCAAATGAGTTGAAAATAGATTTAACCCAACAGTCAAATGAGTTGAAAACAGAATTAACACAAAAAATAGAGCAACAAACAAAAAAATCAGAAGAAATGGCGATTGAGTTAAAACAATCAGTGGATGCAACCCAGGAAATGGCTAAACAATCAATACAAATTCTAAAAGGGGAACTTCAGGATGTGATTGAAAAAGTAAAGGAAGAAGTAATAATTGATAATGAGTGTCAAGAGTTGATTGAGAATGTAAAAGAACAGCTGAATGGTAATGAGTGTCACGAGGTGATTGAGAAAGTGAAGGAAGAGATGATTGATAATGAGCGTCAGGATGTGATTGAGAAGGAACTTGAGATTGTTGAATCGATTGATGATAAGTGTCAAGATGTGATAAGTGATGAGACTAATGAAAGTTCAGTTTTGGATGATAGTGGAATAATAACAGATGATAACGGAGAGAGTGTGAAGGATGAGGTGAATGAGAATGAGTGTCAAGAAGTGATTAAGGAAGTGAAGGAAGAGGTAATTGCTAATGAGTGTAAGGATGTGATTGAGAGTGGAAAAGAAGAGTTGAATGATAATGAGAGTCACGAGATGATTGAGGAAGTGAAGGAAGAATTGAATGAGAATGAATGAGGGTCAGGAAGTGAGTGAGAAAGTGAAGGAAGAGGAGATTGATAATGAATGTCGGGAGGTGATTGAGGAAGAAGAAGAAGAATTCTTTGATTGTGTAGAGTTTTTGAATGCTGATAAGGAAATAATTGAAGGTGTTAAATTGCTTCCGGAGAATGAAGGATTAGTACAGGGGGGATTAACCAGAAAACATGCAGGGAATCAGATGATATGCTAATCTATGAATTGTTGCCGCCTTTTTATTATTACCTATGGCTCTACCTGTGTGTAATAGCGAGCGAGTATAAAAGATGGAAAATGAGCGTAGGAAGTCTAAACCCAAAAGAGGTTCGTGGAAAGGAATACAAAATGGATTGTAGACAGAAGAAAAAGCAAGGAGTAGAAAAGGGTATTATGGCTAAATTTAAATTGAATTCCATTGACAAAGAGCATGTAGCCGCAACTGTCAAAATGAAAGAGATGGAGGTAGAAGGGGGTAATAAGCGTAAAGAACGACTGGTGAAAAGTGCATTGGCTAGGTTTAAAACCATCTGTTTTGGACAAACCCAAGTGATGTCAAAAGGACGAATGAAGGCTATTGATAGAAATGAGCCGATGTCGAAAGTAAAAATGAAATGTGTTTAATACAACAACACATGACCAGAAAGTAACTGACAGTGAGCTTTATATCTAGATAAATAAGTGTGTGTGTAAGTTAGGCTAGACAAGCTGGATTTTTAATTATTCAACGTGATTAATGTAATTTTGTAATAATTTTGGTGAACTTAATAATATGTAAATTAGATCAAGGTCAATTAACATTGTAATGGTGATGAATAATCTGCATTGCTGAAGGGGAAGGACTTTAGTTTGAAATATGATACTTGTATTCAATGATGTAATATTCCGTTGATAATTGATTGAGATAGCGTCGATATGATTATGAGATTCTGTATATGATTATGAGATTCTGTGAAGATATATGATAATGAGATTCTATGATGGTATGAGCTTTGGTATAATGCTACGATGATATGAGAATGTGATTTTGTGAGGAGATAATAATGAGTTGTTTTTGTATTATTAGTGATGGTTAATTCCACTGATATAGAGAAAGTGAGAGACTATGGCTATGATGAGATATAATTGTGATGTTATCAATAATGGCTAATTCTATTGATAATACTTCGTCGATATGAGATTTGAATTAATTAAGGTCTTTCCAAAGTAAGTTGCGATTTTTCTTGTTTGTATGAGGGGGTTGATCTAATAACAATAGGTTCATCAAGTGTAACAACATACGATGGCACACTTGGAGGGGGTGAAAAGATAAAATATGCCCGTCGATTCATTATGAATGACATATTTTAATTGGCCTGCCTAGTGTGAGTAATTATCATTTTGTAACCAGCGTCTAGATTTTTCTAAATAGTATGTACAAGCTCACTGGTCAGTATTAAAATTAAGAGAATAATTATATTTTTTTATGGTATAATTGCATAATTGCATTTAATGGTAATTATATGTATTTTTTATGAGGAAATTGGTGACAAGGAACTGTCAGAAAGCTATCTAAATTAATAATATGACTTGAGGGTATGAAATATGATGTAAAATGTAGTAGTGTAATAGCTGGATGTAGTGTGTTTTGTTAAATTCAGCACTGATTTGCATTAGCATAGGAGAATTAGCTGCTACTGAGGTAATTTAATTGTTTGGGTAGCATTCCTTTTGAGGAGGTAGTCAATTCTAGATAATTGGTATCATTGGCGAAGGTTGTAATGGCTGTACTGCCCTAAGTTAAATGTCCGCCTGATAGGCATGTAAATTCTTGCTCTTTTTTGCTAGTACCCCATTATAGTAACCAGTGATTTAAAGTAAATGTGAATTGAACTATTGAAAGGAATTTGTTTTGTTTTTCTGCCAGTAGTGTCTTAAGTTACCTGCAGTGTAGGTTCTATTTCAAAGAGAGTGGAATTTATCTTTATGCCAAATCGCTTGCATTACAACAAATTGCATCATAACACCGAGAAACAAGGAATTTATCTAATTTGAATATGTCAATGACAGGGTACGTTTACACCAACTACTTTTAAGAAATATGTGTATTTTATTTGGTTATATTTTATGTTAATGTATGTAGTAATAATGTTGTAGTAGGAAGGAGGAGTGAACAATTCAAAATCATAGCATGAATAGTAGTAATGCGCATGCGCGTAGAAGTTTCGCCATGTGATTGTAAGCACGAAAATGTGCGCTGGTAAAATGAACAACGGAGACGAATTGTGTTGGTGTATGGCCTTGGGGGTCAGCCGATCAGTAGATGGAAGCTAGCCTAAAAACTAGTTTGCCAAGCTGTGAGTGAGGGGGAGTCTAGACGGAGGGAGGTAGTCTGTGAATTGCGGAAATAACAAACCTGCCGCAACGACTACTATAGGTTGTTCAGTGTAGAAGTAGATATAGGTGTTCACTCCTAACTTCAAGTTAGAATTTATTTATTTTATTTCAATTTGTTATTGTTAAATAGTATTGTGGATGAGCTGCAATGGGTATAATAGAGTAGGCAGACGAGATACTATTTAAATTAAGGTGTTGGTTAATACAAAGAAATTTTAAATGAGATAAAAATAAGTTTCCATAGATAATTTTTTTTATTGATTTCTAAGGGTTGTTGATTAAAATCAATGTGTTCCAATGGATTTTAATCAAAAGGGGGTATTGTAACACTTGCATGTCTTACCAACTGTCTACAGTATTTTTTTGCCTATAATTAGTGCAGAATATGCAAAAATGAGTATTAATGTAATATCTTGTTAATTAATCTGATTGAGTTAACTTAAATGACATTAATAGTGATCTAATAGAGCTACTTTCATTTTGAATCGATGGAAATATAATTGATTTGATTAATACCGTAATTGTCAGATTAATTAATTAAGGTAATTAAGGTATTTCTAGAAGGTTTTGAAGCTGGAAAAGTAACCTATGCATTGATTGTAAATTACTAATGATTTTGCTTTTTATTTCAATCGAATCGGTTAAGTATTAAGGAATTATTACGATTTTAGTAGAAAGTTATAAGCCTAGAATAGCATGGGAGGAAAAATACATCTGAATTAGCACGGATGACGGAGTTCTCGAGATAATTGGGCTAGGCTTCTAAAAGTTCTAGATGGTGTTGCTCGGGTGTCATGTTTTCGCAGCGGATCTAGAAATGTATAACGCGACCAATCTGTAGGTGACTGTGCCGACCGGTTCAACTATAGGTAAGGGTAGGTGCGGGGGTGTGTGTAACGCCTGAATCTTTTTACTGGAGATACAATAGACCGAGGTTATAAAAGACCGACGAGAGGGTAGGTAGCCAGGAGAAGTGAGGAGACTGGAGAGTAGTTGGTCCGCGGTGTCGGAGGACGGTGCGCGCAGTGTGCGCGACTGCACGGGCAGTGCATGGAAAATATCGGTAATTAATACGCGCGTCAATGTTCATGTTAACGGCTAGTGAATTGAATAAGTGAAGGTAAAAGTGATTATGTGAAGATTTTATTTCAACAGTGATGTAATTAAATTAATTTCAAAGTGTAATCGGGGCCGAACTTCGTTGCTAATTAATTCAATAATCAAGTGACTCCACGTGTTCTATAAATGTCAATTTGACATCTCCGAACTCATTCTACGTGTGTCGGTACGTGACTGCTACCACGTGACATCTCCGAACTTTATTTGCATAATTAATTCAGTAATTAAAGTGACTTCATTGGCGCTATAAATGTCAATTTGACATCTCAGAACTTATTTCTTTGTGTGTTGATACATGACTGCTATCATGTGACATTACAACTGTTCTACATTCATAAACTGTAAGATTGCTGTACCAAATGTGTTTCAACATAATCTGGACTTGCCGACGACCTAAAAAATCAATAACCGCCTCAGGCACAAGACGCCATCAGCTGGTAGAAGAAGAAATCACACCACGACCTCATTGTGCAACGCCCACTCAGGATTATTGTAGTGCACTACCACTAAATGGATTACTTCGAACATCAATAACAAAAATGGACTTCAAACAAAACTTCAGCGACAAATAGATGAGTACAAATTAATGATTAATTCTAATAATTTTATCAATGTTCAATAATTAATATTTTTCCAGGACTAGCCGCCCACTTTTTGTGTGTTGTAATTTAGTTTGGTACCAAATAGGTAGGTAGGGACATGATTGTATTTGTGTTTTGGTGAACATTATATATGGAAACTTAAATTTTTTCGCTCTCACATATGTAGATAGCTTCCTTGACAACTCCTTAATTACATAATCATGGTAACATTAATCAACAAGAGACAACAGCAAGGCAGTTATTGGAGATGACCGGTTCAGCAAAGGTAGGACTTGGTGGCCTGCTAATTTATTTCAGTAATATGTGAAATAATTAATATCAAGTTGGCTAATTAATTTGCTAGCTAATTAATTCATTTTGAATTAATTAATTTTGATTTCAATAATTTAATTGATTTTTTTATATTTTAAATTTTTTTTTTTATTATTAATTCAATTTTAATGAAAATTAACCTTACTTAATTTTATTGATTTTTTTAAATTTTTTTTTAAATTTTAATTGATTTTTTTTATTTTTAATTAATTTTTTTATTTTTTATTTTTGGCGTTTTTCTCGAGTTTTGTGTTCTCAACTGAGTAGATATTTCTTTTCAATGTAAATTTTTGTAATGGGTAGCTGGGCTGATAAATAAATTTAAAATTTTTCTATTTATTTTTATTTTAATCTATCCAACATTACAAGTTATTTCCAAATGATTTTGATTAATATTTATCACGTACAACAAAGATAAAGTTTTAAACCACTAACCCGTTTGATTAGCCAAAAACACCTGTTTTAAGTAATTTAATGTTTAAACACCAGCATGAATGAATGCATAAAGTTGTATCGTATCGAGCGCGCAGATACGAATGTGCGTTTTCATCGTCGACTGTGATTGACCAATGAAGGGTTATATAGATAGTCGAGCTCATTGTAAGCCTCTTATCACAAAATCAATCCGCAGGAGGGACCATGATCAATCTAGCTCGTGGCTGAAAAATAAGCTTCCAATTTGAAATGTGGAAAGAGAATTGGTAGTTGCCACTCGTATTTGTCACAAAAGAGGCTCGCAATTTTTTCGTCCGAAAACGTTTTATTTATTTACTGTTAAATGTTATTAGTGACAAGGTTTTGTATCTCAAAGAATACGTACATTCAGTGGTCTATAAATTGATTCAACATTAATAGAACGAATTTATAAGTTTTTTAATAACACTTTGAGATTGACACTCATTGAAATTCAACATGACAAATTTGATTTAAACAAAAATACATTTTCCCCATACATTATGAAATTCGTAATAATCATCAAAGAATGTTTAAAAATTACAAACCCACGGATTTTATCCTATCATAAGGCATTTCCTTAAACATTTGGTTTGAAGTACAACAACATATGCCAAAGTGCAATAGTGTACATCTAATATTCTCTAAGTGCTCTATTCTTGGGTGACCACGTGATGCATATACTACGGAAACAACTTGCATTTGAAGAAAGGCGACTTCAGTGGGCTGTTCATCTCTCCCTTAACTCACCCCACTTTGTTTCCCATTGTTATCTTTTAAGAGTGCTTGAGCTAACAAAACACTAACCCATAGAACTATTCACCTGCAGACACTGAGAATAACAGGGGAAACCGACTCATGAACATGCAAAACTTGATGTGGAGGATTCAATCAATTTCTTATCTCGTGCCGTGAGATGATTTTATTAGGGGCGAAACTCACTATATGCATCACTTTTCTGTCCGGTTGGCGTGTGACATATCTCACAATCAAAACCGAACGTGACATCAGATTGACATGCGTTTTTCCTTCTAAGTTGGCATTCCCGTCAACAAGGATGATACAGAATAAGTTGAGACGGTTTTCCTGACATTGTACCGCGATAATAGAGTGTAAAAAGTGTGTCCCGAAAACCGTATTATATTATTATTATTTTACGGGCAACGAAATCCATCAATACTTCAGGATACAGAATATTTTTAGTGACCCTGTTGGTCAGAGGGACGGGGCTATCCTCACTTTAGAGTGGACATTGCTGAACCCGGCACCTCCACCAAAATTGATCGACCCTGGAGAAGTTTGCCCTTCCTATTTTGGGAACTCCCGTACTCGTGCATGTTTAAAACACGTTTTTATCCAAATTTTTATCTTAATCTTCCACCTGTCAAAATATGTAGACAGACAAAAATTAAGACTGTTGGACGAGCTCGAGAAAACCAAGTTTTGACGCACAATGCAGAGTTATAGTCTAGATCACTTGGAAGCGCTATCGTTTGTTCTATCGGGTTGTAGTTTGCAATAAAATGTCGAGCAATAATGTGTCTCGCGCGATCAGAACATTGTTTTCAAATATTGCTTACTTTGTTTAGAAGCGGACAGTTAATATGCCACCAAGCAGGTTATTTGCAAAGCATGTGAAGGAGAACCATTTGAAATGTTGAAATGTGCTCTGATCGCGCCTTTCCCTCATCCTTTGTAAACCACATTTAAAACAATTTTTTGCTGAAAGTTGGAAGTAGAAAGGTGACCCGGAATGTTATAAAATTAGCTGAATTTTCCGATAACACGAATTTTATAAAAAAAAAAACATTAAAGAAAACCGTAAAAGAAAAAAATGGCCTGAGCTTATCCAGCTGTCTTAAGGTACACGGTTATGGTAAATGTATTTACCCCTGAACCTGTTATGCACCTGTCTTGTTATTTCTCTTAATTATGTTTATAAAACTATATTACATTTGTAAATGTGTAATAACAATCACCAGCCATATTGGATAACAAGACATGGCTGTAGTAAAACGTTTGTCCGTCCTACCCTTGATTTACGTCTGTCCACGGGTGTACTTTCCCACAGTTTTCTTTGAAGCAAGAAACATTTGCGATAGTAAAAACTCTCAATTGGCTGTTTGTTCTCGGCCAGTGCCTATTACAAGATAAGCGGGCTCTTACAGGGAAACCGGAGACGCCATGGAATGGCCAATAGAAGCTGTCGGTGAGACCCATCCTAGGTGAATGTCTCACATTCAAACAAACAACTTGTTGGACGAGGCGATTTGCTTTCTTTCCAATACAGAAGATCAATTTTTCAATTTCCTGTGTTGAACATAGACATTTAAATTCGTAAGTAACTTCCCGCATCATGATGTTGCCATTTTCTGGATAAGCATACTCTCCTACTTAGTAAACAGCCACCTACCCTCTTACCCACAGCCGCGCAGTCATTGAAATATTGTTTCGTATTTGTTTTTGTTTTAAACTTCAGCGGACAGTCCAAACAATCAATTACATAACCTAATGATTGTAGTAATACGGAAGGCAGCTCATAAAGATTATGATGCCTATGCCTATGGTATAATATTTTAATTATTAATGAACGAAACTACTTAGTTACTTCAAAATACTTAACACGTACACCACCGGCCTTAAGTAAATTAAGGGGTCTAGTTGTATCTTCTATACCCATCTCTTGGTTTACTTCTGGACGAGAATGTACATTATATTGACATAAATATTTTCTTTTTAGCTTTAAAAAGTTTTGAAATACAGTGTAAATGAAATGGCATATTGAAATTAACATAGGTTTCATTAACATTTTAAGAATTTCCTTCTTCCGTATTTTGACAATCACCATGTCGTCGATGAGCTATGTTTTAGACATTCTGTAACAATCAAATCGTAAAATTATTAGTGATTATACCTGAACGACAAGCATTTTACTAACTTAAAGAGTGAACTAATATTATTCCGTATCTGTTGTTGTACTGAATACTTGTGTACGTAGACTCGATTATGGCGTGTTATTGTACTAAATTGTTTTGTTTTATTTGTACTCGGTGTTTTAAAATGTTTACTTTTATTAGTTCACAACACAACAGGTAACGCACTTCATTGAAACATTTAACAGTGGTTACAATGATTGAGATAGACGGGCCCTAAACCACTTTGTTAATGGTTTTAAATTTTAAGTGCAGTATGTCATTGAGGATTATCGACATTATACATCTCATGCGGAAAATTCATTGGCCATTTTCAGTTGTGATTAATACTTTAACTTTTAACGTTTCATTCATTTTACGAGCAAACATACAGGCTCAAATTTACAAATTTCAATCTAAATTCCTGTGTATTGGTACATCGCACACAAGTGAAGGAAAAACAATTACCTTGCTCGCAGAAAGAACACTAATAAACACATTAAATTGAGGACCCAGTGTAATTTCGATGTTTAGTGATGGTATAATACTGGAAGGAAAATATGAAACTGTACTGTGTAGTACTAAAACGTGTGACATTAGTGTGTTGCGAATGTAAATAGTTAACTTCACACACTCAAATAAAGGTGAAAATATTTCCAAACAAATTACGATCTTGTAAACTCTAATTGTAATAAATATGCGTATCCCTAAAACATTATTTAATACGCTTGAACTTCTAAGATATAATAGAGCTTCGTTAACGTGTTATGAATAGGTTGACCCCAGATTTTGTTTAAAGAAAAAAATTAAAAGCATAGTTTAGAAGCTAAATGGATTCAGTATCAAGAATTTGATTGTGATGATTTTCCGAATATGAATTGTGAACAAATAACACACGATGATATAAATGTTAATATTATAATAAGAGTTGAGATACAATTTTCTTTTATAAACATAAAATAAATTAAATTTATGCATTATCTTGGGTACTTTCAAGTTTCACTGCTCTTATAATGGCAATAATTAACACACAACAATCACTGCCATCTTAGTCCTGATAAATTTATAAAACTACAAAAACAAATCATAATGTCTACCACAATAATTTTATGCCTTCGATACCAGGTTTGGGCAAACCCCTTCCAAATAGTCAGGAAATCAATGCTGGGAGTTCTGATAACATCATGAGCAACATAATATCAGACAGCCTCCTGTAACATCCGTTTATGTGAATTTTCTTCGTGTAGAATGAATGATTGAAGCGTCATGCTAGTTCGCATAATGATGATGATCTGCTAGCTTCGATAAGAGCATACCTTGCGCTGCGATTCTTCGACCTGAGTTCCAGGGGTCTCTTGGTTTCTCCAATATAGATATCACTACACTGACATGGAATTGAGGACTTGACATTTCTAACGACGAATTATTGTGGTTGCACTTTTGATCTGTTTTGTAATTGTATTATTTTAACAAGACCAAGATGGCAGCGATATTTTGATGTATCAATCTAGGTTAGGAGACGGAATTTTGTTTTAATTGTTGCCATTAGCAGGTCATTAAAAATATTCGAAATATTGCATAAATTAAGTTATTTATGTTATAAGCGAACATGTGTAAGTCCTATCATTGTATTTTTTAAACACTAGATGATTTGTCTAATTCACTTCGGACCTCGATAATGTGACCATATTATGGAATGAGCAAATAGTTACTTATTAAAAAGTTCCTCATAACAAACCAAACGTAGTTGTTAAAAACAAACAAACTAAGATATGTGTGATTATCAACGTAGCCATTCCATCAGATATCCAAGAAGCAAAAGAAAAGATGCACATACCTACAAATATAACTTTAACGAATGTGAGACGTCCATAGTGTAAATTAACAGACTAACAAGAAATTGAATTACAAGAAAAGACTAACAGATTGCCACGACTGTTAGGCGGTAGAGCAGGGAGCTGCAGTTGGCCGTTGGAAATAGGTCGTTCTCATTATTAATGGAGCTTGTGGAAATAAAATCATTGGAAAATATTTTTAGAAAACATGTTATAAAATATTATATATTATTTTGTTTGCGCATTATGTAAGTTATTTGTTTGTATCATGTACGTTATAATGAATGTTTCACATCATGCATACACCAACAGCGCAATTATTGCATATGTTAATAATAAAAACTAATACGATATGATAAAACAAAGAATAACAGAATATCCCTTGTGAAGTAATGCTCGAAATAGCGTGCGCCGATCTGAAACACAACAGCGGTATGAATCTCACCTGATACCTTACTACCGACACTCGCCTAATGATTGGGAAACAAGAACTAATCAATACGTATCTGGCCTGATTGATATGATAGAGAACTGCCGCTTATCACGCAGCGTACAACAAGCTGAAACGACGCGATAACGACGTAACTAACTCAATAACTAGCTCAAGAGATCGAACTAGGTGGCTGGCTGTGTGTGAGTTAGCTAGCAAGACTTCAACTCAACTATACAGTGTAGTGGTTGTCATGAGAGAGTAATATGTAAAACGGTATATATTTTGGCAGCATAAGTGAAACTGAATGGATTAGTAGCAAAACATACTTCAACTTACAAATTCCCATCCAAACTTAATTAAATATTAGTACACAAGTGCAGGAAATTATATAAGTGAACACCTTGCTTATACGGAAAATACACTACACACATTTAATGCAGTACACAGTGTTTTGTTCACTTTACATGTCCCACACACATACGCACTGTTATCTTTATAAACGACCGTGCTAGACCTCGAGCTTGGGGTAGTAATCTGAAAGATCACTGAATAATCTTTTCTGTTAAAGCGCCCTAAAACTAATACTAATACTGGCTTGATATTATCTTTCGAAATTCAAGAATTAAGCTGTTTAGCACAGTTTTCTACGGAGATTGTCAATCCTACGTTTGAGTCTTACTGACGGACCTTGGACATTCCTTCCGAACTATTTGAACACCCTATTTGCCAATAGTTAGTCACCTGACGAGGGTACACCGACTAAACTATATGAACCGTGCAGTGGACATTCCTACAAAACAAAACTCTACTAGAAGTTTAAACTTAAAATGTTTAGCGGCAAGCAAGACCCTTCATCGACTGGTCAGTGTTGGGTCGATACTATATGTTCCGAGTAAGAAACCCTCTGTCTGTAGCATAGTCGTGTTTTTGTTAAGACCATTGAAATGAAATGATTTATTATTGCTCAACATGTTAACCAAAAGATTATATAACTTTGTCGTTATAATCGTAGCTTGGTTAAGATTATCTGAAGAGGTTAAAAATAAATAAACAAACATAGATAAAATGAAAAAAGCAATCCATTTAGGATTGGGGGCCTATTTACTAACCCAATCGGCAATTCTCGATCAAGAGTGACAACTTAGTAAATAGAACAAGTCGTGCTCTGCTCGGTGGTCTTGACATTTTTACGTGCCAGTGAAGTAATCATCATTTTAAATCATCGTCTTTAAAAAATGTTCATAACCATTAATTTCCTTCGTTTCTTGTCATATTTGTAATTGTATTTGGTTGTAAAAAAAAATATGAATTTACTAATCCCTGAGGTTCTTTCTAATAGGTTGTCACTGTCGACCAACAAGCTATCACATACGTTAATGTATTTACAAAGTTGTAGCTGTCAATTGACTATTGTCGCACAAGTTATTAAATTGACCCTCTGGTCTGGGTACTTGTGTACCCAGGTTTATGTTAGTGGTGAGTGCAGTAAGTCATTCACAACAAAATAATATGGCCAAGTGGCCTGTCATAAACAAAGTATTTATAAATAGTGTGGCGATCGGCGAAAAAGGGTATAAAGTCTGGCAATTGAGATGGAGATATGGCTAAAAACTGAACACAAAGGAGCAATAACAACTAAAAACACACACCAACGCGCAATTACTTAACACAACCAAACAGTTTTTAAAAAGCTAAAAATGATCATAAACTGACATTGTAAAATAACTTTGCTATGTTACTATACCGATAAGCATTCACGTACTTCATTTTTAATTACAGATGCCATTTTGGCGTTGGTTTAGCCAGGAATTATGGCAGCGACGGCTTGAGCACTCACTGGCTTTTCATCTGTGTTATCTGCCAATCAGTGATGCACTTGTGTTCTAGCTCTCCAATTATCCATTCAACTGGAGTGTCTTTGTGTAGACCGGGTATTACTAATTTGATTTATTAATCGGTAAGTGCCATAAATGACACAAAGTTATGATACCTAATGGCATGTTCAGATAGGTTGTGTAGACAGAGTAGCTGCTTAAAACAAATATTTCCTCGGCCGTTTTTAATATTTCGATAAATTTCGGATGATTATTTTGGGGGGGGGGGGGGGTCTTTCTTAGGGCCAATATCCCAATCCACAATGTAATCTGCGTTGATGTCAGTTGAGATCTACATTTTCGTTAAGATCAACTAAGAAGCCATCGTTGTTTCCGCTGCTGTTACAACTATTGTTGCTAGTAGCTAGGGCGCCGAGACGATTTCAGATGGGCACTGCATTGACTGGCGGGGACCCTACACAAGTTGTTTTCACTTTGAAGGGAAAATGTGTTTAACTGGTCCCGTCTTTGGTTTTGTATTTTGTATCCTTCCTTTCAATCTGTCTTCTTTATCAATGGGTGGCGGTCGAGAGAGTAAGCTCTCTGCCTATCGTAATCGTGTTCGTCGGAAATGGCAAGCGTTAGTCGAGTCTTGTGAATAATGATTGAAAAGAGAAATGGCACTAGGCGTGGTCAGATATTACAAATACGTATTCACAATACAGGCAGTTGCAAGGACTTGCTGCATCAGCGCCGGGAAGAGCCGGTACTAGCACCCAACCGTAGGGGTGACACCAGCTCCTTGGACCTGGCTGTGGCCCTGGGGGTTGGACTGACCACCCGGAAACTAGCTAGCTACAAGCCCAAGCCCACCAAGCGGTCTTGGGTGTCAACCTGCACCCTAGGCCTCCAGGGCTAAACTGGGGAGGTCTCGTCTACTCCCTTAACTCAGCTCTATTCCATGAAAACTCACAAGGCTCTAATTGAAAATGCGGGTAGACTTGAAGTCAATGTTTGTAGCATGGATATACTCCAGAATGATTGCACAATGTACGGTGCTCCTATGTGGCCGTAACTAAGCTCAGCACACAACACACACACACATAGTGGGTCACACACTATTCACGCTGGACGGCCTAGACTTACTTAAACCATATTACTTCAGGTTAGGGATAGACATTCTTGCTCTTACCAGCACAACTCAGGCACACATAGCCATAACATTTATTTTTAAGTAGATTTGAGTTACTTTTAATATTTTATGTGTTCAAATTGAGAAATACAGTTCTTAAATAGAAATCAGGATTCAATTGAGTGAACATTTCATTATATGAGATACATTTTTAACGTATATACCACAAACATTGGTCTATAGTTGCTTTCCTAATTTCCCTACGCCAAATATTTACACATAATCCATTTTGTGTGATCATGTATAATTAGTTGCTAAGTAGGCAATATTTATATAGACAAAGTCTATGTTTAATGTCAATGAAATAAACTGCATAATTATGTGTTAAAAGCACATAGAAAAATAAAAATAAACCTGTCATAATTTTGGTGTAGGTGCCGGGTTGAAAGAAAGACTACCTTATAATGAAACTAGCCACGTCCCGACAAAAACGTTCACCATAACATTCTGTACTTTCCTTGTAAAGGGCTTTGCGACCAAAAACCGCATGTTTCTCTGAGATTATGTTAACTTTAAATTAACTTAATTTTTTTTTTTTTATTAATCGTAATTTAAAAAAAGGAAAAAATCGCAATATTGAAATTTTCATAAGAAATAATTATTCGATTGCGCTCAAATTTAACACGAATATATAAATTCATAGAATTAAGGTTCTGTGAAAAAATCATTACAATAGGATAAGCGTGTAGGTGTTATAAGTCAAAGAATTGTTTTAAAAAAGAAAAAAAACGTAAAATTTCGATTTTTATAAGAAATAGTTTTTTGATTGCGCTCAAATTTCACACGAATACCTAAATTCATTAAATTAAGGTTCTGTGAAAAAATCAATTAAATCGGATAAAGCATGTAGGTGTTATAAGCTGAAGAAATGTTTTAAAAATCGTAAAAAATCGTAAAATTGCGACTTTAATGAGAAATAATTTTTCGATTGCTCTTAAAAACGTGACAGTTCTTGGTTCAGAAATTTCGAAGGCCTCCATAAAATTTAATCGCAATTGGAGTATCGGTTTAGCCGGAATCGTGCTAACAGACACACAATAATACAAACAGAAAGAAGAAGAAGAAAAAAAAACATTCCGGATTTTTTTCTCCAGTGTACTGAAATGGAATCTTCGCTTCGCTCGCTACGCTCATCAAATTAATTAAAATAGTAACACATTTTGACGATTGTTGGAGATTGCACCCCACTTTTTCAAAAACAGTTTATTTATTAAACAAAACACATGTAATATGTAATAAAGATGCAAAGAGGGCAACAAAGCTATATGAAAGATAATATTATTATTTAAACTAACGTGTTTGGTATTTTAAATTATTGTATCCTAGTACGACTTCTGGTTACTGGTAGATTACTGGTAACAAGTTGTATTTTTGGATTTGGTTGTGACGATGACTTTGTTTGGTTTCTTGTGATTGGTCTATTATTATCGGTATTGAGATGAATGATGGGGTTTGGTTGTGAAGGTGAAGTTTTTGTCTGGCTTCTGGTGACTGGTCGCTTTGAGATTAGAATAACGGCATCAGGATGAGGGTTTGGATCTGGTTGTGCAGATCAAGTAATGGCAGGAATTTGAGGAGTGATTTTTAGAGATGATAGAACTGGTTTCCAAGTGAGAAAGACGTGTGTTATCGACCTGTTTGTTCATATTCATGGGTCGTTTCTCAATTTCGATGGCTTCTCGGATCATTCTGGTGTACACATGATCAAAATCAACTGTAGCAATTGATTTCACACTATTAAAATCAATAGAATGTTTCTCGGTCATAATGTGTTGAACCAAAGCGGACTTGTTATCTTTATGTTCCACAGCAAGTCTGTGTTCTTGAAGCCTCATTGAGATCTTACGTCCTGTTTGACCTATGTTCGTTTTACTACAGTCTTTACAAGGTATTTCATACACTCCTCTATTTTCCAAAAACACTTTACCTTCAGAATTTTCTCTCAAAAATTCTCGGGACGGACGTATGTAAGAAATAGTGTTGCATACAGGAGAGAATTGACACCAAATATTAATTTTTAAGGTTTTTATATATTATGTATGCCAGTGCTTGCACATTAGTAGGGGTGATTGCGTATGATGAATTATTTTGAATCTGTGTAAAACGTTGGTTGAAGCTTAGACGAATCAAGTACAAATTTCATTAAAAAAGTATAAAATAGTGTAACTACTACGTAGGTAGCGTGATACCTTTTGCAATAATCATGCAAAGGAACCTCGCTTTTATGTCATGTTAGGCACACACACACACGACCGAAGTCGCATCTTCTCTAAGATATGAGCTCGAGACCAAAAGAAGGGATTATTGACCCTCGATCCTTCTATAGACACACTTCACACACAAGGGCTACCCGAATACCTGATACCCCTGATATCTTCAGATCGGATGTCGTTTTCATTTTAATATCGTTGAACCCGACACCCGCATTCTTTGTTCAGCACGTGAATAAACTCAGAATACCTTGGACGTTTGTGTGATCTTTGCTCCGACTTCTCGGCTTTGTCAACTGAGGTTCGGTCGCTTTGACTGGGGCACTTCGTTCAACATTCTAGCGACACCAAACCCTGAGGTTAACAAATTCGTCCGTATCCATTATATGAATGTATGGTATGAATAAAAAACAAGTCTCAACTCCCATTAAACCATTGAATTCTGAACCTAATGATACATCGCGACAATATTCCTCAAGAATGCGCACCCGCCAGGCAAGCGGGCGATCCAGATTCGATCCCCTGTCAAGCCTGTTTTTTTATTAAAATTTTATCTTACTTACATTTCATTTACTACAAAATATAC
Source organism: Sweltsa coloradensis (assembly GCA_024449915.1). Taxonomy (NCBI): domain Eukaryota; kingdom Metazoa; phylum Arthropoda; class Insecta; order Plecoptera; family Chloroperlidae; genus Sweltsa; species Sweltsa coloradensis. The sequence continues at coordinate 10,005 of JAMZAV010002816.1, read as the reverse complement.
GTATTTCATTCTATATGGCCCGAGTTCGATCTCCGGTCGGGACAAATAATGTAGAGAATTGTTATCACTACAAATACATATTTATTTTCAGAAGCAATTTACCCCTGATATTTCTAACTGAAGTGTATTGAACAAATAAGATAGATTTTAATTTTTGAACGGCGTCTCCAAAAATGCACACTAATAAGTGTTCAAAAAATAGAGATCTAGATTAAATGTTCAATCCACTCTTTTAATAATGTAAATATTTTTGTAAGAGATAAAGAAGAACGGTGACGCCTCCAGAAATCTTACTAACGTCTGTCTGAGCTACAGAAACGGTGTAATGTAGTCTGTATTATTGTTCATAGTACATTTATAGCATTTTACTCCATATAACGCTACACAGGAAATATTGTATTAGGTCGGTATTTACAGTTAAGATATACAAAGCAGAGACCTCTATAAGACCAGTGTCCTACAGAAATCAGATATTTTCCTGTACATTGAAAGAATGTTTATAACGTAAAATGTGTACATATAGTATTTCAGTTCAAGCTGCAGTTGCATAATGTAAGTTGATTTTAGTATAAGGCAAATATAGAATACTGTATATAGAAAATCCATGTACACAGATCCACTTTTCACTTATGTGAGCAGTTTGACTGAAGTATCGAGATCTCAATTAGTATCGATCCTTCATAGTACTATTGTATGGTTGTGCTTTTGTTGTCTTCAAACGAGCATGGCAACATATTCTGTGATATCAAGACTTGTTTCAGTTTACTCATAAGCTCCACTCGCAATCGAAAACTAACAAAACTACTTAGATAAACCAAACATGAGATAAAAATAAATAAGAAATTATTCATGTGATTAAAACTCAAAGTTTTTTTCTTAAATTAGGATAAAGCTTCATTTCACGAAGAATGCAAATTTTGTGTAAGTAAAACGCCTCGTATGTTCTAGTGTGTGTTGCGGTCATAAGAGAAGACATATAACTTATGTACGCTAGGCTCCCTACGTGCGCTCAGGTAGGCCTATGTACATGAATAATATACAGCTGTCCTAGGCGAGTCATATGCATGGGGTGTGGGGGTGGGGGTAAGAACACGGTGGAACAAAGGGGCATGGGTTCTATGCTCAGAACCACTGTCTCAAACAGCAGAACGGGCTGAATGAAATCGTGTTACGCCATTACTAGGAAAACGAGAAGAAAACCAAAGTAAATACACAAAAATTCTAAAAACTATAGATATATTGTTCTTGAAAGGTAAACGGATGTAGATATTATTTGGCAATGGGCAAATACCAATTCCTAGACCAACCATGCATTTTTGTCAAGAACATACCATATACAAAAAGTAATAATTACACTTTCCGGTGTATCAAGACACGATGTTTTATTTCCAAAGTTTCAAAAAGATTACACTTGTCTATGCTAAGGAAGGCAATGATGATGTGTTTTAAATCCAATCGTTAATTAATATAATCCCAAGTCGTCAAAATAATTTATTGGCTGCTGACAATCATTAATTTGTTGTTAATATTTAATATAGAAGCATAAATCTCTGTGCATATGGCACATGGACGTTATTGACGTTGCATCCATTTTGTGATTTCAGTTGGCCAAGCAAACAGTACGTGTGTGAAACCGTTACTTTTCCTCCTGCATTGATAACATCCGTCCATAGGTTAGTGTAGAATAGAGTGATCTGTATTCTAAAATTAAAATAGGGTGCATACTAAGTTACTAAAACATGAATGAATAATATTGTCGCCAAACATGGTACAGTCAAAGCAACTGGTCATGACGTAAGATAATTTTAATTACTTTTAGTAGAATTTAGGAATCGATTAAAGATATTACCTTTATTTAAATGAAGACCATTATGCATATTATGTATGGTGGGTATAGGCAGATGGATTACTGTAACACAATGCTGGCATACAGTCGTTGTTTGCCTTGTGGTGGCGCTCAGTTTAGTCACCGGAGATGATATTTTCCTCGGCCCATAGCTCATTTTATGCCGGTCCGGAAGAGAAAACTTTTAGTGTCAGTGATATGAACCACTTATTTCCCCTAATCGTAATTGTGCCCTGATGCAAGGGACAACGTAAAACGACTTTTTTCACATCACAAAATGTTACATAGATAACGTAGGCGTCCATGCATTTCGTGTGTGTTTACATAAATAGACGACGTTGATTGACTTGTGAGTTTCCTAATTATTACAAGTATACAAACACGAGACGTATTTGCCTGATGATACCTGTTCGTGACAAAGTCCATCAAGAAAACTTTTGGTGAGTTCGGTCTCTCTCTCTCTCTCTCTCTCTCTCTCTCTCGCAATCCGATCTCTCATACAAGCAACCACAACACAGGGGCTGACGCTTTGTTTTTGCATTTCAACCCTTTTCGCGAGAAAAACGGAATGTTCCAGATGGTTTTGATTCTAGTACTTCATTAAGGTTTTTGAATTCATATAATATAAAATATTGCGAGTTAGAAAGACTGTTTCATTACCATGCCTGGCGGCGAGAGGCAGTTAGAATGCCGTGAGGGTACAAGGAGAACCAGTAATGGCCGCTGGCCATGCAATGAATCGCCCTTTCTGTCTCGTTCTTGCATATATGGAGATATTATATAACCCTTTAAGATGCTCACAGTTGCTGTAATAATGAAATATTATGTTTATGCAATAAAAGAAAATAAATACGCGGATTGTCGGCCAACTCGTTAGCAACAATAGATTTTGTATGTGGTCCTTGGGAAAGAAGGGAGTAAATCATTCGAATGACCTTGAATTTTAAGGTGCATAAAGTAAAACAGGTGAAACAGTCTCCTCCTTAACTAAGGGAACTTGTATCTCCAAAGTAAATATAGCAACCAAGCCCGTGATGTTGATTATAGGGGAGAATAACCGAACCCACAAGAATGCCTCGTGAAAAGCCGTTGGTGTGTGTGTGTGCGTGTGTGTGTGCGTGCGCGTGAGTGCGAGGGGGCGTGTACTTTTGTAGGCGGATGCGTGCCAGGTGAAAATTATTATCGTAGATTAAATCCTAAAAAATTATAGCATAAAACTTCAAAGAAATTACCACACGGCAAAATTCTTAATTTTTTAAACAAATTCTGTAATTGTGTTGTAATTACATTTACTTATTTTTCTGGAATATGTAAAAATGCAATTCATTACGTAAGCATAATTATGTAAAACTTTTCATTCAAGTTCACCCCAACTGTAGGCTGGTGCACGGTTGCGTGCTTGGCGACCATTTGCCTGGGCGCCTGAATCCCTAGCACTTGCTAGGCGGCCCCCTCGGGTGTTTTACGCTTAGTTACCCACGGAACACCTTAATGTTTTCGGAATAATTCGACCTGCCTGCAAAACTGATCCAGTCAACCCACTTACATTTACACTCTTCCAATTAAAAATGATATTACATGCGTTCAAACTTATCAATAAATAAAATAGGTACTAACTAGTTTTATCCAATTAAGGTGATTTCCTAAAGTGAATATATGACTTAAACAAGTGGCTATTAGCAGTATTTGGTGGCCATAGAAATAAAAACGGAAATCAGACGTCCGCCAAATGAATGGGGTTCAGCAACCTTTAGAAAAGTACAGTGGTTAGAAACGGCTTTAAGCGAAGATGGCTTCGGGTTCACTGGCCCCTACGAGTGATCCTATTCGTTGGACACCCCTAGAGACCTTATCTAACAGCCCTGGCCCTTGAAGCGGTCAAGGGGTTTAACTTCGAAGTGAGCGATAATCGCCAATCACCTGGCCTACATGGCCAAACAGGGAAGCTCTCCCCTACTTGGATTAGCCCTGTTAAACCCAAATCCGAAGCACTTACATGAGTTTAGCCAATTTACATTATTATATTAGTTGAAATTACCAACCAATGGTTTTAGCTATATGTGTTGTCTAAACGGTGACTTACAATGCGACATGCGATTTAAACATTGTACAATGACAAAATAAGACTATTATTTGAATAACTGTATCTTAGGTCATTGCCCGAAAAATGTTAGCAAAAAATTAGTTATAAGTAAGTTAAAGTTGTTGATATTCCAATTTATATACATGATTGATGATTAGAAATAAGTTTACCCTAATTTAAGTATTCAGAAAACTTTCAAACGCGTTACATCCATCGGTAAAAATAGGTTTGACTAGACTGTACATGAACGAATATTAATGCAAACTGTCGATCTTCATACTACGGAGCTCTTCAAGGATTAATCGGAATTACCGCTTGGTCTACACTGCGAGCGCCTTCTCTTTTCAGTCAGGATTGCCAGTGAGTGCATGGCCATGGTCTGTGCTAAGCGCTCTACTGAAAGTAAGTGGCCACGCTTGATAATTAGTTTACCGTGCTTTGTGGCCAGACGACCATCAGGAGAAGCCATTAAACATTCATACAAACCAAGGTGCAAGCGCTATAATAAATATCACCTGGTAACCATGCACAACTTGCAAGCGTCAATTAGAGGGACCAACATGGGAGATCTCATCTCGTCTATCCTGAATAATAAAATAACAGGTTAGACTGCAACCTGACTCGTTCAAAGCAACTTTCTGAGAACTGCATGATAAAACGGTTTGCATGAAACTGAAAAAGTTTACTTCCGATTCGAATTTACTTTTTAGAATGTTTGTCAATAGTTGGGTATAGGCTATACATAAATAGTCCTTTGGTAACGGAGCAAAACGATAAGAAAATTTTTGTTTCAGCAAATTCAAAATCGCCTTAATCTGTATGACAATGTTTTGCGTATTATCCATGAATAACAAAAGCAAAACCTTATGGTACAACTTTAAAGTTTTGATAATTCCTGACTTTATAGTATTAATTTAAATCAACCAACGACAGTGTTTCTTGTGTGTTTATATTTATAATTTATTCGTTCATACAGTGTGATTGTGTGCGTGTAATCTATGCTGGCATTTTAGTATTGTGTAAAATAGAATTACTTGAAGAAATCATCTACCCATGTGGGCATTCTAGTTTTGAAAGTGTGAAAGTTTTGTATTTGTGTGGGGGTTATATAATCAGAGCGTAAAGCACAATGCTACACCGCTACCATAAACACATATTAGCTTTACGAGCGCTGTTATAATATATTTGCGTATATCTAAGCAAACGAAAGCATAGTATTCGTATGATAACCGCTAAAGGCGAAGTGGGGCTTGTAAGCTCATGTGTCGTCAACCAGTGTAGCTTTAATAAATATCATCCCGTTTACGACAAATTACTTTTACGACGTGCGCCACCCCCTGTGGTAGAAAGATTTCCGCGCAATGTAGAAAAAAAGCTGCAAAGCTTGTATAAAGACTACCCACTGAGCTCATTAATGACCTTAACAAGCTCATATGCACCTATGCGTTAGCTTGCTCCTATGGTGGTTTGTGCTTCCAACATTGTAAAAGTTTTGCAACGTTGATAAAATACATTAAATACATGTTTTTAATAAATGAGTATAATGATCATTGCCCTGCGTTACATATTATTAAATATAGAGTATTATTTTTTAAGACAACTATATTTTCGTAAGGTTATCAGCTCTAGATTTCATATTAGTCATTAGTGTGTTTAGATTGTTACGAAGAAATGTTAAAGTTCTGCTGATTACAATATAAATAATATTTTTTTTTTACAAAAAGTGTATTCATGAACAAAATAATGTGTACCTCCTGACAAAAATAGTAATGTTTATAATTTAACGAAACCATAGATTATATTGATGTTAGCTATTCTGCAATGATTTATTCTTGAGCAGCGAACTCACTTTTCCAGCTCTTTTGCTATAGCCGATTAATCACTACAATATATTATGATTATGATTATGATGATTATGATTATTATGATTATATTTTGAGTTTTTTAGGGGTATCCCAGTAGCTAGTTTGAGCGGTCTAAACCATATATGGTATGGCGTGGGTTTGAATACGGCTTGGGCTCATATTTTGTTATCGTTCTTCGTCATTTATGATTAGTCCCGAATTGCAAAACAAAACGATATTGAAACGTGCGTGAATCAACACAAACAAAAATGTACATAAAGTCAATAAGATAATTAATATTATTCATACTTGATAGTGGTGTGCGTTTTATGCCAGTTTGCATAAACAAACATATTGGCAAATGCAATGTATAATTATCCGAAGAAATAGAAAAATATATATTTTTCAATTCACAATGTGATATTTCCCATGTAAATAATGAAAATTTAACCACAAAACTCGATAGTTTAAATTTCCTTGCAAGTGACAGAATCCATTGAACACAACATTTCTCTTTGTATGTTCCAGACATACGCACATACGCATCTGCGCTAGATGGGCATGCCGCATTGAACTAACAAGCTAGTGGATTGTTCAAGGTAAGTTCTATTTCACTCTTTCTGGTGAAATGCTATGATTTCGCACGGCGGGTTTTGGCGATGTGAATCCGTGTTAATTCCATTGATTTCCCATGCGACTTGCAATAGGTATCACACTGATCTTTTTTACTGGTTTCACCCGGCGAGCAGAGCTCTCCTTAATCTATGCTCTGTTTCGGTGTCGGTGTTATTGCTCTGGTGGACAACAGTGGGGTGGGGTTGGGGGTGGGGGTGGGGGGAGGTCCTGATTCACTGATAATTACCAATGCGCTGCTACTGCCGCTGCTAAGGTAATTGTTCAAATAAATAACATTAGGGAAATAGTGTGGCGTTATCATAGAAAACAATTGCATTTCACAATGAATTGTGGATTTATAAAGTGCAACCACAATCATCAAATCAATTACGTTATTTAATTGAAATATCATTCGTCCATGGCAGATTTTACCGATATATTCAATATGTTTTAACAATTTCCTGATCAATATTGTATATGTAATAATATATATGCACACATTGTATTTTCGGGTAGTCCGTGTGGTTTTATTAAATATTATAAATATAAATATAAAAAAATTTCGTACCCGAAAATACAATGTGTGCATATTCAATCCGTGAAAGTCTGCGATATAAAATATAATATATATATATATTATATATATATATATATATGAATATAAGGTTTTTAAGCATAAGGCCGCTTTAAGGACATAGTTCTTGATTCATATCAGTTGTCATAAAAGTTTGCCCCGACTGGGGTTCAAACCCAGAATATATATATATATATATAAAAACAAGGATCTTGGGTAAAACCGCGTCGAAAATAAGATGAACCAGGGCAGAACCTGGGCGTCCACCGACGTTTCGTCTGTACTACGTCAGACATTTTCAAGGTTGGTTTTGGTTGGTTGACAGTCACAGTCAACCTTGAAAATGTCTGACGTAGTACAGACGAAACGTCGGTGGACGCCCAGGTTCTGCCCTGGTTCATCTTATTTTCGACGCGGTTTTACCCAAGATCCTTGTTTTTATCCTATGACGGGCCGCGAAAACCTACATCAATCCATATATATACAAAGATGACTTTCAAAATCAATGTAGATTATTTTTGTAAGTAAAAGTCTACATCTATTTACAAGGAAACTTAATTGACATAATGTTACTTCGTCGCAAAGCATGTGGTCAATGTCGATACGCGATAGCCTTGCTTTAGAGATGCTCTTTGATAGTTAACTTTCTTGATTCGTTCTCGTCATCTTGTAAGCACGAAGCATGCAGGAGAGAGTTTTCTTTGACCGTTATTTAGTTGTTATTGAAATTAATCACTTTTTTACGTGTTCTGTTCCTGTCAGTTTTTGTATTAGGTAAGCCCAGGATTAAAGAGTTTGAGTTGCTATTTCAGGCTGCTATATCAAGACAAAATTAAAACATAATTGAATATGTACTTCATACTTTTGAGAAAATAGGTAATAAATAGTTATTGTCAGCCACATATTAAGTACAAAGACAAAATCTATCTTTTTATTTTCTAACACATTTCATGTCGCGGCCGGTTAGCATTAGGCTTGTAGTTCGGAACAATGCAAATTACTAAAACGTGACGAAGGGGTGGATATTAGGGTGCGATTCGGACCTAACTATGTTATTGACCATTTCACCGTAAAATGTGTAGTATTTGAAACGCTTTTTAAATGAATATTGGGGTAGTAAGTAACATTTCCCTCCTTTATCCCTCACAATGGTAGCCTATAAATCACACCTACCACTAAATTAATGCAATCTCCGTGACAGTTTGCATGTTCGTGTCCTTAATATTAGGTTTGGTATGTAATTACTAATGCTTGAGAATGTACCACCAATATTAAGGCCATATACAATTAGTGAAAGTATAATTATCCCTTAGATAATGTGACTTAAATGTAACACATGACAATATTTATATTATAAGGACTTTTATATTTACATGTCACCAGTCACAATAACAATTTCAGACAAAGAACTAGGAGATAGTTTTGCTTGGAAAAACATGAACTGTATATTTTTTCAACAAATAATATTAATAAAGGATAAAGTTCACAAACTTACAAATTGGAACAATGGAAAATATGAATTTTTACATTGGCTTAAACGCTAAATAAACCAAAAAAACGAATAATTATTAGTATATGCCAAGCGACTTAATGTTACACGAAAAACCGCAAAAATTAGCAAAAAAAAAATAAGTAAATGAGATACATTTGAAATGTATTTATTACACGATTCGAGTGATAAGTTTGTCTTTCATTTCACTAGTTTTAAACAACATTCAAAATTACAGTTACATTTTAAATTTCGTAGCGCACTCTATCTTTAAATTAAGCAACAACAAAAATATTGTGTCATATGCAAGTGTAATCGGTAAATTATGTCGGGACCGGCACCTCCACCAAATACGAAAAAACATTGCGAAGTGAAAAGTTCGTAAAAAGGTATATTGTTCAATTCAATTACCAATAAATTGCACACTGTAAATCAAGTATTGTGTGCGGTTCACTAATAGTATCATATGAGATGGGTTCTGGGACATAGCTTTTGGCCGTATATTACAACACACACGTAGTAAGCATCATTGTCATAGCTTTTGATTATGTATTTAATTTCAAAATTATTTTTACCGGATAATCATGTTACTGTCACCAGGAAGGTACGGGATGTATGTCTTTGTAGGTCTTAAAATGCAAGCCTACACAGGAAGTAACGTTTGCAATACAAGAAAACCTATACAGTCGTAACTTTGCTTTCACTGAACGGGTAAATAAAAAAATAAAAATCAAATAAAAATCTTTGTTATACACACATTTTACAATATGATTGCAAATTAAGCCTTTGTTTTACATTTACAAAACAAATCTTATAATAATAATCATTTTGTGTACATCAGAGTATCAGTCAGTCATAGCGGTAGATTTTGTTGGAACCGGCACCTCCACCAAGCATGGGAAAATTTCAAGGCGAGGTGACAAATTAGTTTTAAAACATGCAGAGTTTATATACTTATTCGGAAAATTAGAATGTATTTGTTCTAACTGATGAACATGATGTAGCGAGAACTTGATTTCAGTTTACAAGCAATGCTAATTATTTAAACATTTCGTCAAATTAATCACGTTGTGGCTCTGTTATTGTTGTTGTTGTGGCATCCAGCTTCATAATCTGAAGTGCTTTTCTCGCAAGAACTACACCGTTATAGTGTTTAGTAAATTGCTAACTATTTTTAACAAACAACTTTACATTTTAATTAGTTTGTAGTAAAGGACGTCAATTATATTATAAAAACCAACACACACATGCGGTTGAAGGTATGTGTCTAAAATATTGAAAATCCAAACTAGTGGGAAACTTAAACTTTTTATCAAAGCCGAGGATTTTCAAAAGACTTAGTTAATGATAATATTAACTGATAACTTTATGGTAGCTCAACAACGTTTAAAAAGAAAAGCACTATATGCAAGTTTGAAGTTGTGGCTGGTTGTTTATGTAGACTTATTGTAATACCGAAGGTCCCGACGTTAATTGATTCTTATTATATTGTGCTATATTTTGCAAACTAAGGAATTGGAGTCACCATTGCAATAAGACACATAATTAAAATTT